>RJWJ010004162.1:0-78640 GCA_004363605.1 Indri indri | reverse complement strand
ATTGTTTTTACTGCCAAATATAAGAACTGCCAACTACCAAATATGGTAGGCAGCTCTAAAAACTACAGATGAGATTTTTACCACCTAATAAAACCTATTTCTGCTTGTAAAAGCTGTGCAGTGCGATTTTGGATGTGATATGATATATGAAACATGGATCTGCTTTGCTATTTTAGGTAATTTTCTTTAGATTTGACAATGTTCTGCTTTAAGAGTAGAGAAAAAGAGCAGTTAGAAAGCTATCCAATAATAAAAATCATTTTTCTTCCAAACATTTTTACAGATTTCTCCCTTTTATATTGATTTAATTTCTATTTGAATTTTATACAATTTCCTAGTGAATATTCTTCACATCTGCAATATTACTGATGACATTAATGCTATTAGAATTTATAATTTATATAACATAATTTCATTAAACAATGGTCCCAGTGAAATACACTCCAAATTCATTTTGTTATTATCTATTGTTTATGTCCCTTGCAAATATTTTCATTCTGTACAAAATTGGTCGTGAACAGGCATATATGATTTTACTTTCCAAATGAGATTCTATTATATTATATGGAAAAATTTTATAATTTCAGGAAATACAAACTCTTGCAGGTATAAGTAAAAATTAAATATTTATAATTGATTTTCATAAATAGATATTCATTTAAAAACAAATTTTTACTACCTTCTAAAAATTGTCATCTCAAAAAATTATGAGATGATGACTACTAAAAAGCTCCTTATATAAATTATGTAGTTCTTTATAACTTTTAAAAACAAACCAAATAAGCATTTCTTGTCTAATGTCTCTACCTTAATTTTTTTATCTACGTTGAATACTAATCATAGTATATTCGTATTACAATACTAATATCATAATGTGTTAGTATTATGATAGTAATATTATAATAATCTGTATATACTTTATCATAAAATATAAAGGAATAATTTCTATCATTTCTCTCAAATTGTTTTTGTATAAAAGCTTTTCTTTGTCTTTAATCTTACAAATCTTTTTAAAAATTAAACTTGTCTTTGGACTGAAGGGATAATTCAGTTTGAATCATAGAGTAATCTAGATGTAAAAATATAATAAGGAGAAACAGAAATATAGGGTCCTGTAGATATAAGACTAGGATCCCAAAACCATTGAGTAGTTTTTAAGGATGGATCCTGTAAATAAGAATAGCTTGTAGCAGCCTGGAAAGAAAAAGAACAGTTTATTACAATTGGCTAGAGCATTTAAATCAATTGCTAGGGGTAGGGGGGAGCAAATTGGCTTGGACAGAAAGCAAGTAGACTCAGAATTGCCAGTAGGCATTTTACAGGGCTAGTTTTGACAAGAAACTTGGACTAAATATACTAGCAAGATAATTATGTTGCCAGAGACAATGGAAAAAAAAACAAGACTCGTTAAATTGTCCAGAGTGTCAATCCAAAATTCAGAGCTCTCTCTAGAATTCACTGAGTCCTTTGAATTTCCTTTAAAGTGGAAAACGCTCATATTTTTAGCATAAGTATTTTAAGTGGTACCCAAGACAGATTCAACCAAGTAAAATTTTGATTTGTTAGAAATCTTGATATTGCATAACTCAAGAGTACCAATGCCTTATTTTGGTATTCTAATTTTTTTTCAAATCTCTGAAAATTCTAAAATAAAATATTCTAGTTTTATTTAATGTAGGAAAAGTATAAATGCTTCATTATGTCTAAAATAAAGCGAATATGGTTTTACTGTGCTTCTGCTATTTGTTTTTAAGATTTAATTGCCTTTTTTCCCCACATAGGAAACTCAGTTGAGTGATCATAGAAAATCCTGACATTCTATCAAAAATCAATTTATTGAAATAGAAAAATAACCAAATTTGAAGAAAACACTGTGATTTTTTTTTCTGTCTTTCCACTTTCATATCCTTTGTTCATACATAGCCATATTTTTTATGTTGCAAATAATTTTTTATATATATACACACACATATATACGTTTACTTTCAACAGATATGTTTTGCTTAGAACATTTTATTCTCTCTGGAAATTTTCCTCGCACTTTCTCAAAGTAGTCCATGCAAAACCCCATGAATAATGTGGTTTATATTTTCACTGGCATAACAAGGTGTTGCCTTGATGTGAGTAATAAGGGACTGGACACAAAACCGCAAAAACTGGATTCGGAATGTGTAAGAAGAATGCTCTGAGAAGTCAGTAAGGATGGAGAAAGAAGAAATATTACAAAATCATGTTTACTTTTATGTCTGCAGAGTGACAAATCAACATTGCCTGGGTGTGTTTTCATAAGTGAATTTAGAGTCTTTTTGATTTATCTTGAGCTTCAGCTATGGCAGGAACAGATCAAAGGCAGCTTTTAAAAGATCATTTTCTCCCCTGGTGATAGCAGAGGTTTGTTGTTGGTTGTTGCCATCATTGTTGTTGTTTTTATCAGACTTTCTCTATGTTACATGTTTGTCGATGCTGATCCTAAGTTACTTTTTTCCATCTCATTATTTTTCTTTTTAGTAATATAACTTGTTTACAAAACTAACCTCAAATCATGTTGAATCGATAAAGAGATATTCTATACTTTTTCCTAATTCACTTTTTACCATAATTATAATTATTTGTGTGATTATTATTTAATTTCTTTATATTCCACTAGACACTAGACTTTGGGTTAAGCAAGGACAACGACCTTGTCTGTCATTTTCACTGTTATGTTCAGTGTGTCAGTTCCTGGCACAGAGTCGGCATTTCTAAAATGATAATCACAGGTTGGGTTTTCCAGGGAGCCGACCTTGAGACAAAGTACAATGTTCAGAATACATATTAAAGAGTAGCCATGGCATCAAAATCTGTGGAAAGAAAGGGAGGAAGCATGGTTGGACAGAGATAAGGTTGAGCTACAGTACAGGTCTGATGGTTCTAGATGAATCCATGGGAAGCTCTGAAGTTGAGATGGTCCCTCAATATGGTCCTATATTGAGCCCAAATAACCAGGTCTTTGAATAACCTTTACTTCAAGCAGGTATTACATGTGGGTTGCCACTAGAAGGGCATGATCTTGGGCAATAAAGATCTCTGCAGTAGAGGAAATTCCTGAATCACTCAGAGTTGCAGGCTATCTACTGACAGCCCTCCCAATTGTTGCTTACTTGGAGATATATATGGGTCGTGCATTTGTATTTACCTTAGCTCATCCTCTGCACCACTCAGATCCATTTCCTCATCCATGTTTGGTTGACACCTCCTCCCACAGTTCATGTGGGACTCTCACTCTGAGGGAAAGCTGGGAGGGAAAGGTAAATGGAGCAAATTATAGCCTCTCTTGCTACAGCTGATCTTGGTGCAACAACTAATGTTATAATTATTATCTCTCTTCTCCATATGCATTCTAGAGTCCCTTCATTCTCAGCTAATACTACTACTGGTCCTGGTGGTTTACTTGGTGTGATACACATCCTCATCCATGAATATTTTAAGCCCTGGTCAATATACTATTCTTATCATAATTGGGTAAGGCAGGTAACAAGAGGTACCTAAGTGGATCACCTGTATACCAAAGATATTTCTGCCCACCCCCATTGTGTAACAGTGACCTTGTGTCCTTTTGATGATGAGAGTCAATTACCACTGCCAAGATAGTAATTCCTTAACTTACATTTTGGTTCCTTTGCAGGAGAAATTCAAAGTTTCCAGATAATAGCTAAAGTGTAAATTTCAATGGAACCTTTTTGTACTCCCTGGTGAAAGTATTTCCTCATTGGGGACCTGAAACTCTAACCATACAGAACAAAGAAATGTAGAGACATGCAGAAAATATTTTACAGGGAACACAGAATGATGGCAATAAGCCACTCCTACTTCCAACCTTTAATTCCAAGACTTATATATGTTTCTTATGAGAAAAGAACCATATAAATGTCTTTTATTTAGGTATACATTATGTCTTGAAAGATTTAACCTTGTCATTGTAAAGTATTTCTCCCAAGCTGGCACTTTATCCATGCCTTCATAGTTTTCTCATGACTGTGGCTTCTTGATGCGATAATATATATGATAGTGTTTATGAGTTACTAAGTTTGTGTGGACTGGACACTTTTACACTTCGACTTGTCTGTGCTTGTCCTTTGACCTCATAAGTCATAGAGATAATGTGGGGTCATACTAACTACCAACTATGTCTATTTTTATTATAAATTCTGGAACACAGGTAACAACTACTGACTGGCTCTACTGACACAGTGAACCCACTCTGATCTGGACCTTAGCCAGGGCTCCATTTATTGCCTGACCCCCATAGGTCCCTAACCTAACACAGGAAACATAATGAAGTTCTACATTCCTGAGTATAATTGTCAACTTGGACTGTGTGTCAAGCAGCCCTTTAAATGTTTGAATATTTCCCTTTCCCCAATGTACAGCTATAAGCAAATGGCCATAGATGTCTTTGAGGAAGGACTGGAGGTAGCATTACCATGTACAAATGCCAGGGTATTGTAAAATCCTTCCTTCTGGAGACCTGACTTCTGATAAAATCAATGGGTTCCAAGTCCAAAAATTGGCTAAGATTTGGACATAGAGCAAGAAATCCTGTCTATTTTACTGAGGCAACTGCCGTTGACCTCCTGATCATCCAGTCATGATTATTTCTATTGGTACATGTTGAGTAGTGTGCTTGCTGGCTGATGACCTAATTTACCCAAAGGGAGCCTGTGTTACATCGGTCATCTCCATAAATAACTGTAGGTCAACCCCTCTTGGCAGCTACTCTAACTGCTTGCATCTATCTTCTGACAGTTAAGTGTTACCACCTCGCCCGTCTTGTTCTATGAGCTTATCATCAACATTATACTCAGTGAGGCTAGATCTGTAACAGTCTCTCTTACCATCAGCACTGCCCTACAGTAGGAAATTACCACTTAAATTCTTAGGGATGATGCTACCTGTCTCCAGTGAATTTTATATTATCTCATTATGTTATGTATCACTAGGCCTTTGCATAGAACATCTGCTAAATTCTCCAGCCTTAGTATATACCTCTTGCATAACAACTTCTCTGAGTCTTTTAATCCCTTCTTTCACCATCTAACATGGCATTTCTATCATTATGACTTCATTGAACATAAATTATTATTTCCTTCATGGTTACCAGCCATGCTAACAATGAGTTCACATCTTTTTCTGGCGTCCTTTCCAGGTGATGAATCCTGAATCTCAAAAGAATTTATCTAGATCAGTAAAAACACTTCTATTTAAATTCATGTTGTAGTCCTCCTTTTTCAAGTTTTTTTTAAGAAGTCAGTCCCATATATTCTCCATCAATTACTGCTGGGACATGCTTTTATGTCAAGCAACTACTTTGAGGTATATTTCCTTTTCTTTCTTCTCAGGCCTAGTGCATCCCTGGCTGAATTTTGCTAAAACTCAATGCTAGTTACAGGTTTAGTAACCAAGAAAAAAGGTGGAGGCAAATCCTGAGAGATTTATATGCAGAGGCCTCCTATTGTCTTCAAGAAAGGGAAATGTATTACCTGTCAATGGCTTGTTATTCCTCTAAGAATTTCATTATCTTTTCTAGATCTTCCATTTAGTTTATCAATATTGGCAATAGTTAACCAATTCCATCATTCTTATAACTTGTTTTCTCCATATTTTTCAAGTACATGATTCAACTAGTGAGCTGGGACTTTCCCTTCAACCATTATACAATCCCAATTCACCATAAAATTTTAACGATTATACCATTACTTTATGCCAAAGATATCTGTGTTGTACCTACCACCTTGATGAGGTCCTCATTGTCATCCTGGGGTCAGGGGCTCCATCTCCAAAACAATATCTTATCATCTGCTTTCTGGGGCTTCTCCAACCAGCAAATTTCACTGTTTGAATTCCCCGGGAATCAATCTTAAAACAGAGTTTAGTGTTCAGGAAATTTTTGAGGGAGGACCTTATGATCAATACCTTTGGTATGGAGGAAGAAGAAGCAAGACGGAGAGGAGCTAGAAGTTACTTTGTAATGTGGCCTTAAAGCTTCTGTCAACTCTAGGGGGAGAACAAGATCTAAAATGGACTTCAGGGTTGTCCCATGTCAAGCCAAATAACTGGGCCTCTGACCCCTCACCTGAATCAGTCACTGGAAATGGGTGGCCCCAAAAGGGCCGGGAAGTGGGCAGGATAGTTCTGTGAAGTTGAGATAATCATTCATAAGTCTAACAGCCAAGAATATCTGGTTAGCATATCTCTGCATTGACCACAATGAGTGAAAATTTATCTTAAGTGCGGTATCTACCAGTTCCTATATTACTACATTCTATGTTTAGTTAAATTTAAAAATACTCTATTTGATAACACGGTTTTGTTTTTATGTGGCATTTAACAAACTAAACCAAAAAGTATAAAGTAAGCCCCTAAGCTTGAAAGAACATTATTACATTTATGAAAATAAAGCTTTCAGAACAAAGTTAATATTCAAAAAAGTTTTGGTTCCTGACAACAATTTTTACAAAGTTATATCTTGTCAGTTCCTTGAATTTGGTAATACTCATTATGTTTGGATATAAAATGTAGGTAATTTTACTTAAAATATAGAATTTTAAAAATTATATAAGTGACTTAGTTTCAAGTTACAGCCCAGAAGATGCTTTATTCCCTTCATACATATCCCAAACTGATCCACAAAAATGATGTGCATGAATAAAAAAGGTAATGACTACTTTATTATTTTTTCTGCCAGTTCTTCTATGGATCACCACTCACTTTGCTCTGGTCACTACCTAGAACCCCTGGATATGCCACCTGAAAGGAAACTGCTCCCGTTTCACCCATGCCATGCAAAAAAAATACAAAGCAGGTCACTCATCCACATTATTTAAATATAACAAAAGCCAAAATACAAGACAATACAAACATATACAATATTCTTTACTGTACTGTTGAACTAAAACATGGCATTGTGGTCTGAATGTTTGCATCTCCCAAAATTAATATGTTGAAATCTTAACTTTCAAGGTTATTGTATGAGGAGGGGAGCCTTTGGAAGGTGCTTAGATCATGAGGATGATGTCTCCTGAATGACATTAGTGCCCTTATCAAAGTGATCTTAGATAGCCCTCTCACCTTGTTTTCTATCTACAAAGAGAAGACAGCAATTTACAACTGCAAAAGAGCCCTTACCAGAACTCCACCATGCTGGCACCCTGATTTCTGACTTCCAACCTCCAGAACTATGAGAAATAGATTTCTGTTGTTTATAAACCACACAGTCTATGGTATTGTGTTTTAGCAGCCTGAACTAAGATACATGAAGAAAAACTTAAATACAAATGCAAAATACCACATTTTCTACATCCAAAGGAAATATCTAGGAAGTCGAACCCTTTACAATGGGTTTGATTTGTGTAATATCCCCAATATTAATATGGATTCTTTGCCCTCAACCCCTTCCTTCTCTACCAAAGTAACTCAAACCTCTAACTGCCCTCTCTTCTAATCTCCAGTTAGAACTTCCAACTCTATGGATAGGGTTTAAACTCATCCTATCTGCTTTCCCCAGCAGTGTATCTCTCCAGTTCCAAGCAATTCAGTCTAAAGCTATAATGCCCTAGGAAGACTTCAATCTCATAATTAGTTATGGTCCTTGTATCATTGAAATTCACTAAACCTCAGAAGTTTAGATGGCAAGATAAAGGGTTTGGTACTGAAATCATATAAGGTGGTATTAGGTTCTCTTTACTTTTCCCACACTAGTCTCAGGCAAACCTGTACCTTCTCCCACTGTGAATAGTCTCTGTGAGTATGAGATGAGTATGAGCTGTCCAAGATGATCACTGTTCAAAAATGTGACTTTATTTTCAGAGACATGCCCAGATTTAGAAATAAAATATTTAAAAATGTCCTTCTAATTTGGCAAGAACCTCTATTCAATGAAGAAGTCAGCATTGCTTACATTGATACAGCACGGAGTTTGTAACTTCATGTTTATTCCAACTTGTGTCTCTTTTATTTATTTTAGATTAAGAAAGTTTTCCAGTACAGTGAACCAGATTTTTTTTAAATGTTTTAAATTTGAGAATTTTATCATTATTTATTTATTTTTGCCAAGGACATAATTGCTCCAAGGAGAAAAGAGATCTTATTTTGAAATTTGCAAGTTCTTTCTCCATTGTGAAAAGAATCTTAAAATATAATAGGTTTGAGAATAATCTTTTGTGGGGTTGGGGGTATGGCTTTTATAGGTACAGTAGTCAGAATTCTCATAAATAAAGTATAGAAGAGAGGAAGGCTGCTTAGCCGCAATAGCCAAATTATACCAGTATACTCAGAGGAGTCCGTGGTTAGAAATATTGCTGTAAAATATATAAATATTGCCTATGAGATTATTCCTTCTTGGAATATGCATCATACAAGGCATTCATAGTTGGATGTCCTAGAAAGAAACTTTTAGTAAGAAATACACTGAATATAATGTAGAATCAAAGTAAGCCTTCAATCTCCTATTATTTGGTTCTGCAATGGAAGGGGCAAATGGTGCATCATGATGCACTAAAGCCAGAAGAGCTACACCACTGACCATAGAGAAATCAGCACTTCAGAATATGAACCAAATACTATCTTCATTCATTTGTCTGGCTATTCATGTTCATTCACAGCCCTCCAGTATACATAAAACACAACTCTCTTATAAATATTTATAAAAATGATCAGTTATAATTATTATCTTTACTGTTATTACTTATGTATTATCACCTTAGGAAAAACAGTTTGAATTAGATTGTTCACCATCTAAACCACATTTGTTTAAGAATTAGGAATTTTTGATGCAATATTAAAAATGTAGATTGGCATGAACTCATTAAACTACTTCTTAAGTAGTAGAACTAGAAAAGAGAATTTTCCAGAAGAACCTGGCTAACCAACATTCTATTGTGTTTCTTTATTAACTCTCAAATTGAATTTATGTGAAATCATTCTGGAGACATAGAGGAATGTCTGATATTCCTCAGGAAAAAAGTTCAATATTCAGTAAATATCTGCACTCTCCTCTTTTTTTTCCTACTCAAGAACCACTTCCAAAGGAGATGAAGAAATTGAAATAGCATGTCTCATTATTTCATCCACATGGCTGGAAAAATGCAATTGTTAAAAAACAGAGCTGCTCCGTTTGACTGTCCAATAAAGGCCTTTTTGATCCTGGAACAGACTGCTATTTTTTAAAAAATGTTATGACTTTGGTCTTTTTTTTTAATTTTTTTGGTTGTGTGGGAGAAAATCTTGGTACTGACCCATATGTCAGCTTTTAAATAAAATTTGAAAATACTGTTCAGTATAGAAATAAGACCAAAAAAAAAAAAAAAAAACCCCCAATATTTTTCAAGAAAAATATTCTTTGTTTTCATCTTCTTTCAACAAAATAATAAAATTTTCTTTTCTGGAGGCCTTTTAAAATTAAGAGAGTACTTACCTGCCTACATTGTTTTGGTCTTTAAACAGGAAAATGATATGAATTATCTCTTTATTTCCACCTTGATCTTTGATTCTTTAAAAACTAGTTAAAATGATTTGAGTTGATTCATTCTTTTGTGTATTGAGCATACAAATTATATGGAGGCAGGAGAACTTTCACCGACTGAATGTGTAAACATATTGTTTCTTTTGGAAAATAGTCATTGTTGAGGAATGAGATATATTAAAAAGACATAGAGTCAGTGAAAAAAAAAAAACTAGTTTCTTAAGTACGGTCATTACTTAATGACAAGGATATGTTCTGAAAAAATGTCTCCTTGGGTGATTTCATAATTGTGTGAACATGGTGCCTTCTTCCTTTATAATAATGAAAACTATTTAAATCCTGCCCATGTTGGAAACTAAAGTTTTCATCTTACTTCCTCTCCAAATATCTCCTATATCCATGCTATATATTTAAAATGTAATATGTTTCATTCGTTACTACAATTCATCTTGAACACTGTGAAATTTGTTTCTTTTAAGTAATGTAGGGTGGTGGGAAAAAAATTTAGACCTCAACAGTGGAATGTGTTTTGTAGTTAAAGAATATGGACTTTCAAGTCAGTACAAAATTCATTAAAGGGACTTTATTTAATTTCACTGACAAAGTAGATGAGTTGCAAATTTACATGGAAGCAAACTTTGTGAAAAAAGACAATGAATTACTGAAATGAACAATAATTACACAAAATCACATTATAAGATACTAAACGAATGTAATGCTACCTAATATAGGTCAAATACTATTCAATATTTTAATCAACTGATTGGGAAGTAGAGAGAAATGTATGCTGATTACCTTTGCAGGTGGGGAAATGTGGAAGAAATTTTAAATTCTTGGGTAGCAGAAATTATGATACTATCTTTTCTTGAAATTAGAATTATGCTTTCACTCATAAAATGAGATTTTTCTAAAGAAAAGAGAAAGTTTTGAAAGATATGACAAGCAAATCTATGGTTGAAGGGTAACTATTGTTTCTTTTCTCTTATACACATGTCTATTGGAAAATATAGGAAAAATAAAAAAGATGGTACAATCTCTTATGAAAATAAAGTCTATAGAATATAATTTTTTAAAAAAGATTTTTCTTAGAAAAATTAAGCTCAAGTATTTCTTCTTGCTTATTAGGAAATTAGGATTAAACATTTTTGAAAGACTTGTCAAGATTACAATGAGGAAGAGAAAGAAGCAAGGGTGAAATTAAGCCCATTGCACCGAATTTATCTCACTCTGCTTCTGTCTTGCTCAAAACCGAGACTGAAGAGAGGTAGCAGTCATGAGAAATTCCTCTGATAATATGACCCTTTATGACCCTTTGGGTCATAAAGTAAGTACAATGCATATTTTCATAAGAATTAATATGCTTTGTTAATTAGCTCTAGAGAATTGGTTTGTTTAAATTGTTTTAAAAGATGGGAAAACATGATCACACATTTTATGACAGACTTGAACATATTTAAAAATAAAATATACCAAAGTAGAGTAAAATACCACAGTGCTTTTTTTCCCCCTGGTATCCTAGTTGATGACACAGGTATTTTGCTGGTAGGTAAGTATGGTAAACTATTTATTAGTGGTATTCTGGTAAATTTAAGAGGACATTATTTAGATACTGGGAAGAACTTGATTCCTTTTAATTAATTCTTCTCAAGGAGACATAGATATAACTCTTGAAAGAGGTAAAAAACTGCAGAGTAGAAGGGAATAATAGTTTATTAGAACCACATCCAGCATTAACATTCAATAGACTTTTGATAGGTTTTTGCTACCTAAAATCTTGTCTTCTCAAAGCAAAAATGTTGATTTCTTTTTAACACATAAGTCCCACCAGACTGTTGAATATATATTCATATACACACTAATAGTGTTTAACAAGTTGACTGTAGAAGAATATAAAAATAAGAAATTCGGGTTCATGAATTATACTCTTTTATTGACTAACTGGCTACTTAAATGGTTAGACAGATTGGGAGATTAATCTTAGCAAGACAGAATAACGTACCCCAAATGAGACTATGTAAATAAGTATCAGTCTCCTTATAGACACATATTCCTTGGGCTTTTCTTTATCATGTGCTATATATGAAAAGGAGTTCATGGTGTTTGATTTCTGTTATGACAAAAAGCTGTTAAGCTGTTTTTCCTAAGGAGTATAGATAGAGCGGAAGTTATAACAAAGACTATCATCACAGGTTATTCACTATGGATTTTTCCTCCCTTTGTTCAACAGAACTGAAATTGCTTTACTTAACTTTTATGCAAATGTAAGCATATGCAGTAAAGGAAATTTAAACTCCTGAACATATTAAATCCCTCAAGAAGTTTTGGATTTTTATAACTCAGCATAATACAAAACAGAATAAAAATCACTTGAAAAAATGTATATCCCAAGGGATTTTAAAATTTCTAAATGTTGCTGTCACTTAGAAAATGCTACTGTTTAAAAGGAATACCATATCTTAATCTTCTATGGGATACTCCTTGTGAAAAATGTATGTACAGTATCAGTATGCACACTAAGTTGTACAAAAATAAAACAAAATAAGAGATCATTCTCTCTGTTATAATAGGAACATCAAATCTAGTTTTCAAAGGCTGAAACTTCTATTTCCAGGCAATTAAAGAGCTGGATGTTAAGAATTTGTCCACTATGTCTCTTCAAGAGCCTGACTACCTACCCAGAGAGGTCAATTGAGAAGCCATGTGCACTCATTGCTAAAATTGTGAAAAAACGAATTTTTATGTAATAAGTGGAAACAACACACTAACATTCAAGGAAATAAGAAGTACTTCTGATTTGAGATAACAAATATTAGGACTTGGATTTGTTTTTATTAAAGAAAACACTTTCTATTTTTTAGATGATGATTTCAACAAGATTTCTGTGGCAGAGAGCAGGAGGAGTGGGTGAAAAATCATGCGCTGACTACCTACACAGAGAGGTCAATTGAGAAGAGAAGCCATGTGCACTCATTGCTAAAATTGTAAAAAAGCGAATTTATATATAGTAAGTGGAAACAACACACTAACATTCAAGGAAAAAACATCTCTTATGATTCCATGAGAGGTAGAGGACAGTGTGATGTCGATTTTAGATCATTTTTTTCCTTTGACTCCAATAATTAGTGTGTTGTAATGTCCAATGTCTCACAGATCCTTTTATTTGCAGATGAGAAAGTTGAATGTGAAGACAATCCTAAAAAACTCACAAAGTTTTATTAGAAGTAAATTTCGCAAGGCCACAGGATTTCAGGGTATAGATTTGATACACAAAAATAAATTGTATTTCCATATACTAGGAACAAATTCTCTGAGAATAAAATTAGAAAGCAATTTCATTCACAGTAAATCAAAACAGATGTTTGGGAAAAAGTTCACCAAAAGATGTGGAGGATCTATACAATGAAAACTACAAAAAATCACTGAGAGAAATTAAATAAGGCCTAAAAAAACAGATGTACCATTTTTACTGAAGATTAATGTACATAGTAAAGATGTTCTCTTCAAGTAAGTGTACAAATTCAATACAATCCTAATCAAAATCCCACTAAGCTTTTTAAAAGTTATAAGGCAATTATAAAATTTATATATAAATTACAACATATTTTAAAAGAAATATAAAATCAGATAATATGTACTGCCTGATTTTAAGACATTATAAATCTATGCTAATTAAGACAACATGGTGTTGCCATAAATACAGACATAGATCAATGAAACTGATTTCAAAGAAAGGAAATAAACCCACATATACAAGGTCAATTGAGTTTTGATAAAATTGCCTAGGTAATTCAAGGGAAAAAGGATAATATTTTTGAAAAAAAATCCAGAATAACTGGATACCAATTTGGACAAAGAAAAAACTTAACTATCTTATCACAGTATATGCAAAAATTATTCAAATATTAAGCATAGATTTAAACATAAAAGTTAACATCTTAAAAATTCTAGAAGAAGGCAAAAGAAAATGTTATAGTAAGGACACAAAAAACAAAAGCCAAAAAACTGAAATATACTTCATCAGAATTAAATGTTTACTAGTCAAGAGATAACAACCATTAAGAAAATCCACAGGTAAGCCAGAAGTTGTGAGAAAATATCTCCAATACATGT
Source organism: Indri indri (assembly GCA_004363605.1). Taxonomy (NCBI): domain Eukaryota; kingdom Metazoa; phylum Chordata; class Mammalia; order Primates; family Indriidae; genus Indri; species Indri indri. The sequence continues at coordinate 65,031 of RJWJ010004162.1, read as the reverse complement.
ATCTGTATGATCTTATGCAAAGAATTGTATCAAGTCTGAGGACGAACTTATTTTTTTTCTTCTGGAAAATTATATAGCAATTATAATTATGAGAATTAAAAGTTATACTGTTTAAAATATTTTTGCTTTGTTTTGTTTTGTTGGGTTTTGTTGAGACAGAGTCTCACTGTGTTGCCTGGGCTAGAGTGCTGTGGTGTCAGCCTAGCTCACAGTAACCTCAAACTCCTGGGCTCAAGTGATCCTCCTGCCTCAACCTCCTAAGTAGCTGGGTGGCATGTGCCACCACGTCCAGCTAATTTTTTCTATTTTTAGTAGAGGTGGGGTCTCAATCTTGCTCAGGCTGGTCTCAAACTCCTGAGCTCAAGCAATCCTCTTGCCTCAGCTTCCCAGAGTGCTAGAATTATAGGCATGAGCCAATGCGCCCATCCTATTTTAAAATATTTAACCAACACCATTAAAGTTTTGTAAAAGTGTTATTTATAATAACAAGAAGTTCATCTTAATCATTCTAAAACTGTCTAGTATACATGCTAAAAGGTAATTTTTCAGGATTGTTTCATGTCGTCTTTCTTTTTTTTACAAATGAGCAACTCTAACTTTTTTTCAAGTCTCAGGTTTATTCACTAGAAATAGGAATCTTCAAAACTACACTATATCCTTTTATATATTAATGGCAAGCTGTATAGTATCCTGCATAAAGAACAAGCAAATTTTAAGAGCAACTCTCCTTCACATGAGTACTGGTAGAGTTTGTTAAGAAGAAGGTAGAGGATAAGGGTAGTGGGTGGGGAGAAACAAAAAATAAATTCAACAAATAGAAAACAAAAATCTGATAGATATTATTTAAACTATACAAATAATCATATTAAATATGGATGGTCTAAATACACCAACTAAAAGACAGATTATCAGAGTTCATTAAAAATCCCAAACTATATGTCAACTATGAGAAACTCATTTTAAATATAAGGGCACAGGTAAGACAAAAGAAAAGAGAAGGACTCGAAGGAGAAATATACACTACATTAATGTTACCCAAAGAAAAGCTGGAGTAGCTATATTAATTTCAGACAAAACAGGCTTTAGAACAAGGAAGATCAGTAGGGATAAAAAGGGACATCGCCTAATGATAAAATTTTCAATTCTCTTACGATATATAAAAGCTGCCAATATATATGCACCAAACAATAGTCTATCAAAATACATGAAAGAAAAACTTGTGGAACTGCAAGTAGAAAGAAACAAATCTATTATTATAGCTGGAAACTTCAACATCCCTCTGCTAGTAATTAATATATCAAGCAGACATGACATCAGGAAAGATAAAGTTGACCTGAAGAGTAGCATTGAAATACTTGGCCTAACCAGCATTTATAAAATATACCATCCAACAATAGTAGAATACACATTCTTCTCTAGTTCAAATAGAACATTTATCAAGATGGTCCACATTCTGAGCCACAAAAAATGCCTTCACAAATTAAAAAAATAATTATATAAAATACGTTCTCAGATCAGAAAAATTAAATTATAAATCAGTAACATAGTACTGGAAGTCCTAGCCAGAGTAATCAGGCAAGAGAAAGGAAGAAAGTGTATCCAAATCAGGAAAGAGGAGGTCAAACTAGCCCTGTTTGCTGATGATATGATCTTATATCTAGGAAACCCTAAAAATGCCAATAAAAGACTACTAAAATTGAAAAATAAATTCAGCAAAATCTCAGATTACATAATCAATGTACAAAAATCAATAGCATTTCTACATACTAATAATAGTCAACTCAAGGACTCAATACCATTTACAATAGCTGCAAAGAAAATAAAATACCTAAGGATATATTTAACAAAGGAAGTAAAAGATCTGCATAAGGAGAACTACAAAATACTAATGAGAGAAATCATAGATGACACAAACAAATGGGAAAACACCCCATGCTCGTAAGTTGGTAGAATAAACATCATTAAAATGTCCATATTGCCCAAAGTGATTTACAGAGTCAATGCAATCCCCATCAAAATACCAACATCATATTTCACAGATCTAGAAAAAAGAATTCTGCATTTCATTCATAACCAAAAATGAGCCTGAATAGCCAAAGCAATCTTTAAGCAAAAAACAACACATCTATAGGCATCACATTACTTGACTTCAAGGCTATTGTGGCTAAAATGGCATGGCACTGTTACAAAAGCAGACACATAGACCAAGGGAACAGAATAGAGAACCTAGAAATAAAGCCAAATACCTACAACCAACCAATCTTCAACACAGCAGACAAAAACCTACACCAGGGAAAGGACATCCCATTTAATAAATTACTGGGAAAATTGGATAGCCATATGCAGGAGAATAAAACTGGACACCTATCTCTCACTACATACAAAAGTTAACTCAAGATAGATTAAAAACTTAAATGTAAGACATGAAACCATAAAAATTCCAGAAGAAAGCATAAGAAAAACTCTTCTAGACATCAGCCAAGGCCAAGAATTTATGACTAAGACCCTAAAGGCAAATACAGCAGCAACAAGACTTAATAAATGGGACATAATTAAATTAAAAAATTCTTTGCACAGTAAAGGAAATAATCAACAGATTTAACAGACAAACTGCAGAAGGGGAGAAAATATTCACAAACTATACATGTGATAAAGGACTAAAATCTACAAAGAACTCAAACAATTCAGCAAGAAAAGAAAAAAAAACCAACCCCATTAAAAAGTGGGCAAATAAACATGAACAGAAGTATTTCAAAAGAAGATAGACAAATGGATTTAACATATGAATTTTAGGAGGAAAGCAAGCATTTGAACCACAGCAGCTTCATAGCCAAAACAGTATCTCTGCTCTGAGATACAAGACCATATTTTAATAGAGGACTTGAAAACTTGAGCTAAATAAAAGTGGCTTTTTGAGGAAGCAACTCAAATACTTTATCTTAACATTTTTCAAATTATGTTTTTCTAAGGTCAAACAGTGCTAATTTAAAAGTGCAATAGATATTGGCACATGTTATATGAATAATTTATCATTTACTTTTTAAATGATAGAATTGAGTGACCTGAGAATACTCTGATAAAATAGCAATGAAAAAATCAGTACATTTTAGCTCTATATTTAGTATAGTAGTCCCCAATGGAAATTAATAAAACTCTGATCAACAGTAAAATAGAAAGCTAAAATATTTTATATTATACATTAATGAGAATGAACAGCCTAAAACTACACAAAACATATCGATAATTCTCTATAATCGTAATGAAAGAAAAAAGTCAGATCAAAAGAGCATATTTTGTATAACCCCATTTTTTAAAAGTACAAAACCCAATTAGATGTCAGAATAATGGTTTCCCTTGAGGGTTGGTTTGACTGGATGGGTTATGAAAATGCTTCTGAGGGTGCGGGTAATGTTTTGTTTCTTCACTGGGGAACAGTTTACATGAGTGAGTTCAATTTGTGAGAATTGATTAACCTGCAAAATAATAATGTGTGCCAATTTCTGTATTTACTTTATTGCAGCGTGCTTATAACATGCCTGGCAATGAACTGAGACTGGCAGAGGGGACAAAAGAAGCATAGCACAGTGTCTGCCTTAGAGCTTTACAACCTGGATTAGAGTGTGTGGAAGCATTAAACTTTTCAAATGGGAAGTATAGAATTTAAGGTCAAGTAAGTGTTACAGATTTATTGTCTGTATATACTAAAGGAATAAGCCGCTGGCATCTAACATAGGGAAATTTAAAAAAAAAAAAGTCGGACAAAGTTGAACTTGAAATATACATTAAAATACTATTTAGAACTCAGCCTACTATCTAGCCTCAGCCTAAGGATATGGCAATTTAAAAATCTTTATTACAGTTCCTCAGGGGTATTAAAAGCAATAACATCAACAATTAGTCTGTATGACAATGCTTACTTATAAAACGTGCTGCTTATTAAGTTTTCAGTCATTATCTAGTGTCTTTTCCATTCTGTAGCTCAGTTGGTTTGCATGGAACTAATGAAGGCAAGGTTTAGTATTAGAACTATTGACTTTATTTTTATCTCTAACACATATGTTATGTTTTCCAGTAAATAAATTGATTCATCATCCCAATGGCCAACAGTAAAAAGTTACTTGGGATAGAGTTATGAAGTGCTACCTATATATTCCTTCTAAGATTAATTTGGGCTCAGAGGAAGTAATGTCATTTTCATATGAAACAAAAGTATCTGTAAGCACTTTTCCATATTTTTGTACTGTATTCTATTTTATATTCTAGTGTCTTTAAAAATTAAGATTTCTTCCTGCAGGTTTACAATATCATCCATATAATCAAGACATTACTAACAAATAAATATGAATTAATTAGTAAGGATGACATTGTCCATATTTATTGAATGTGGAACTCCAAAATTATAGGTCAGATTTGCTTTTATGCTTCTGGTTTACCCAAACCAGAAATTATCTGAGGAACTTAATTGTTCATCAGTGGTGACTTTTGCTGGACCGTTATGTACACTAGAACTTTCAGTCCTCTGTAGCTTTCATTAGTCACTTTGATCATCATTTATCCTTTACTTTGCCCCTCCACCCCAATATTGGGATGATATTCAGACTAATATACCACTCAACTTATCTGATTTACACAGGTGCACATAGAGACATTCAAAATCAAAATTAACAAAGCTGCTTCATATCTACAGGCAAATGAATACATTCTATGCAAATAAGCAAAAGAAAATAGGATATGTATATAGTGAAATTGCTTAGCTAAATAAACAAATTAAAGTAACTAAGCATCTAAGGATGTAGTTAAGAGTAAGCAATAACAATTATAATAAACTACTACTGAAGTGTTAATCTTGTATCTTAGAGCTATATGCCAAAAAATGTGAATTGGAAAGATGGATAATAACATCTGGAGTTCTTCCAGTAACTCAAATATTCATGAAATTATAAGAACCACGTTCTTGGTTCACAAAAACTTTTTAGTAAGTAAATTGAAACTTGTGACATTGATATTATTGGGAAATTATGCCAAACGACATCAGAGTTGGTTATTTTTCCACAGACATATTAATGCTAATGATGGGAGGAAAGACTAAATTAATTTCATTCTGGAAAGTAAAAGCATTCTTTGAAAAGGATCAACAATTAAAGAGAAACAATGTTTTTATGAGAGAAAAATATTATTCACGATATAGTCTAAGTCACATATTTATTTTTATTTTCAAAATAAATTAACTCTGAAAAAACATTAAGAGTTTATCAAATTTTGTGTACATGGCCTGAACCTTGGCAACCTGCTGGGAGACCTCTTATGTCAGGGCAGAATGTGAGTTGCATACAACTCCTTGAGTCCCCGTTAGTTTGCTGGGGCTATTGTAACAAAGTGCCACAAATTCGGTGGCTCCAACACAGAAATTTATTGTCTCACAGTTCTGGAGGCTAGAAGTCTGAGATCAAGGTGTCAGCCCTTCTTCAAAGGGCTGTTAGGGAGAATCTGTTCTATGCCTTGCTCCTCGTTTTGGTGGTTACTGGAAATCTTTGGTATTACTTGGCTGCTGTATCACTTCAGTCTCTGTCTTCGTCTTAACGTGGTGATCCCTCTGTGTGCTGGTCTGTCTCCAAATGTCCCCTTTTTATAAGGATACCAGTCACATTGAATTAGAGACCTACCTTACTCCAGTATGACCTTGTTTGAACTAATTGCAACTGTAAGGACCCTATTTCCGAACAAGGTCACATTCTGAGTTACTGGGAGTTAGGATTTTAACATTTAAATTTGATGGAGGAGTACCATTTAACCCATAGCAGTCTCCGTTCACAGAAATCCTATCTGCGTGGTAGCTACGGGTCTGAATTGTAATTACGGCATGACTGCCAGCACTTTATAGCTGCTGGACCTTGAATGAGTGACTTAATCTATTTGCATCTCAGTTTCTTCATCTAAATAACAGAACACTATTCTGACATAGTAGAGTGTTTATGATCATTAAATGAAACAAAGTGTATAAATAAATTGTCATAGTACCTAACGTTGGTATATAACAGACTCGAAAATAATTAGTATTCCTTCTGTCCCTTAAGATATTGAGCCTACTTGCATAAAAATGGTTATTTCCCTTAAGGTATTGATGGTTCTTTCTTCCATAGGGATCAATATTCCTTAGAGTTCCTCAAAATTAACCGACCTTCATTGTTCAAATGATTTAGAAAGACCTTTAAAAAATATTATTGTAACTGTTTTTCATTACTTCAAGTTCAAAAAGTCATTAAGAACCTTGATGATTCTCTGGTATTATAAACCAGAACAAAAGCTTAATCTAACTTCTAATTATGCATGTATTTCTCTAAATTATGGAAGCTATTATAGCATATTTTAAAATATGGGTATAAATATTATGTTCAATAATATTCTTTTTATTCTCTTAATGTAGAGTAATAGAATTAACTCAAAATTTCAGTCCTCTTTTTCTTTTTTTCAAAGAGGAATTGAGCAATCTTCTTTAGTAGATTAGAAATATAAGGATGACAGTGATTATTTTAGAACTTGTCTGGAAGACATTTAGCAAGATTTATGTGAATAAAATGTGCTTTTAACAAGGAAGGTCATTGGTCTGTTTGCAAAAATAGGGCAGGTTATTTTATTTTATGATTTTTTTATTCTATTTTATTTCATGTGATTTTTTTCAGATAAAATAAAGAACACTAAAAATGTTCTTTTTTATTTTTAATATTTTTATTATTATTTCCTTTTTAATTAGTTTGGGAAACACACTGCCATAAAGATACCTTTAGCACCCCGGATATTACTAATGCTATTTAGCAGCTTATTTTTCTCAGAAAGGAGGTTTTGATTGGCTGAAAATGTTCTTTTCCCTATATTATTTAGATAAATGCATTTTATAGGCATTAGAAAAATGACAAACAAGGTACTTTTGATTGGCATTTTCGAAATCAGCAGTTTCATTCACATGCTTATACTCTTTGAAAGATTTTGCTGTGGAATAAAATGCCATTCAAGGACAGAGACAGCTGCTAAAGTTAACCCTAATATGGTGTAATCTACACCTATTGTTTTTCCACAGCTCATTAAAATCTTATGAAATTGGAAAACAAACACGATAAAATATTTGTATGGGTGTTGCTGTGGTCAGTAATTTCCTTCTGAGAGCCTTGCCTTTTTAAACTTCAGATTTTAGAAACAACTCCTTCTTTATTTGACAGTTTAGCTTTTGATTGACTGCTGCTATTACCATTTGTCAATCTTTCCACTAGTTATGCTTGCTGACTGTAACTGAGCTATTTGTATCAAGAATAGCAACTCGGTGATTACAGAGGTGAAACCAACTCAAACACAAGTTAATTTGCTCAATATGTTTTGTTTTAAACACTAAGATGGCAGCCCTTAACTGATTGTAACTGTACCACTGTAATTTTTTCTCTGCTATCTCTAAAGTCTATACGTTTTCCTTCTTCAGCTGTCCCCTTACCTCTTTGAATTTGGTAAGATTCATAATGGATTCTTACCATAAGTTTATTCTGTGGTAAGGTAATATTGAAGGGATACCAGGCTCAACCTGCTAATCACTTGATTTGTGTTCATAATTAGCATATTACTCCAATTAAGCCAAATTTTCTCTGCTATACATTGATAACAATCATACCAATGAAATAATATGTAGAAAAGCATACTCCATATGCTGGGGACTGCAAGGTATTACAAATTAGCTTGCATGTTCATTTGGTTGAAATCTTTACTAGCAAAATGAAATATTTTGAACAGTTGAAACAGCAGTTTCTGAAGTGTTAGTAACATTCTACAAAAAGATAATTTCGCATAGATTCTTAACGCCTATATTTATAGAATAATGGGACTCAAATCTCTAATAGTTAACTATTAATATTTATAAGGGGAAAAATTAGGTAGAAAAATATTAAGCTGCTTATGTTCAAATCTTAAAAGATTTTTTTTTCCTTTAAAATAAAAAACAAAACCAGTCACCCAATTGGAAACCTGTCTTTTGATATTTAATTCCAGAGGTCTGGCCTGTAGAAATTAAAGCTGATTTCATTTCCTATTTTATCTTTTTCCATGTGCCCTACCACTCATCACAAACCATCATCAACATTTATAATAGAATAAGAGAACCTCTATTGTTCCCTTATTTCCTTGTTTATGCAACAACATAGCATTGCAAAAGATTGTAGAGGCTCTGAATAGTTTTGTTATGTTTTTTCCCCATTGCAATGCTTTCTTCCAATGTCATTGCCACAGCAGGCAATGTCCGTGCCACTGCACTTGTCCTACATAAACAGTAGGACTCACCACTCTCTTTATTATAACAAATCATACACTATGTTTTATCACCCCATATAGCTATAAATATAACGGTTATGTAAAAGTCTATAAGCACTCATAGCAGGAAAAGAGGTCAAGCAAATTTTCAGAACAGAAATACTGATTTTATTAGTAAAATATCTATACATATATCCTTGCCACTAAATCGTCTATGAGCATCCATCTAAAGGTGGTTATAACATTTACAAATAGTGTACCACGATCACATCAGGTGCATCAAAAGGGTAAAGAGGGAAACTCCTTGTCAAAGTTTTCAAGATTTTACCAAATGCGTCATATCCACCTATCTCCCCCAAATTCAAATAGTATGTTTTTTCCTGATACATGAACTATCTGGTTTGATAAGCTTGCATATATTTATCGTCTTTATTCCTCTGTCTTTAATTGCTGTGCCTTTGACCATTCTATTTCATTTATCTTTGTAACTTAATTACTTGCATTTATTATGGGCAATTCTCAAACTTCCCTGAATACGTAGAGACCATTCTGGAATAAGTACAGATTTTACTTACATAGTTGACTCTGACACATCCCTAAAGATTAGACATTTACATGTATTTAGATCTTAAACAATTCCTACAACTATGGTCAGGGTTCTTGAAGAGACTGATGAGACAGAATCTGAGAAAAGTCTAATGCTAACAAAATAGCCTACTGGTCCTTGATGGAAGATTATTTTATTTGTCATTGTGTTCAAACTCTGGAGACAGTTCTTAAATGTAAATGCTTGAACTTTCCTGGCCTCTATTATCTTTAAAAATTTTGTAGAATTTAGACTGAGAGTGTTGAACACAGCTTGTTTCTTTTTATAACCAGGAAAGAAATAGAAGAGAAGGATAGATATAGCTATGTAGGTATTCTTGGGTATACCTTGGGTGTATATAGTATTGATGTGTGTGTGGGTATACCTTGGGTGTATATAGTATTGATGTGTGTGTGTGTGTGTGTGTGTGTGTGTGTGTGTGTGTGTAATTAGCCACCTAACTGGGATGTGCAAGGAAATATGGTAAGTCTGGAAAACAACACAGTCATCAGAAGGACACAAGGTATTAAGGTGATAGAGAAGGTGCAGGAATCTATAGAGAGCAATGAAAAAACCATCTGTCACTCATTTTATTCAGGTCTAGAATAATTTTTGTTGCAAATTATTTTACATATGAATTTACTACTGAAGATATAATTCTGGCATAATCTGGAATAAAAGTATCACATATGAACAATTGAGAGAATCTTAAAGATTAGAGCAAAGACATTTCATATTGTGAATTTATTTACTTTATTGAGAGTTAATAGTGCTGTCACTAATGTTGGCAAGACTAAGTTTCTGAAAGAAGATGGTCATTAATTCTTACACTTCTTTTTGAGGGGAAGATATACTCTAAGTTTGAATATTGATTTCCATAAAGTCCATTTCCTTCAACCTGTAACCAGAGAACACAAAGTTTCTATTCCTAATCATAGTGCCCAAAATACTTTAGCACCAAGGATAAGCTGTTTTTAAATATCACACATGATTCATATTTTATACCAATATTCAACTCAATTTTCCATTGTTAGTACTAAGCTAGATAGAAACTGGATATGTTAAGCTTTCTGAAGGGGGGGTGGGTTGTAGGGTTGTTGGTGGTAAATTTGTTTATTGGCTAATGTCCAAGCACCAACTTATATTCATTTTAAATGGACAACAATCTTTATATTAGTTAGATAACCAAATGTTAAATCTTATCTAGAAGAGTTATTAGTTAGAGTATATTAGGCGAATTCATCCCCTCAATGTAATGTTAGCAATGCTGTAAATTAAATTTGCTAACAAAGCACTATATAAGTCAAATTTAAAAGAGGAAGGAGCAGCTGCTGTTTCCCAAGAGAAGCAACACAACAATTTATCTTGTAAAGTAGAGCTGTTAGTTATTAACATCGTTTTTATTAACTCTCTCATTCTCTCTCTCACTTTTCTTCCACCCTCGACCCTTATTCTCTCAAGGAACCCTCACTTCCTCCTTTCACATTGTTCTGAGTCCACAAATATATCCATGCATTCCTTAACTTAAAATACAGTCATGTGTCGCTTAACAATGGGACTACATCTGAGAAATGTGTCTTTAGGCAATTTCATATTGCACAAATATCATAGAGTGTACTTATACATGTGTAGATTGTATAGACTGCTACACACGTAGGCTGTATGGTATGGCCTATTGCTCCTAGACTACAAACCTGTACAGCATGTTTCTGTACTGAGTGCTATAAGCAATTGTAACACAATGCTAAGTATTTGTGTTATTTAAACATATTGATACATAAAAAAGGTACAATAAAACTATGGTAGTATAATCTTATGGGACCACTGTTGTATATGAAGTTCCTCTTTGACTGAATCGTTATTTATATGTAGCATAACTGTGTGCCTCATCTCCTCTCATCTTCTCTATATTTTAACTTCTCTCCAACTCCTCACCTCCAGTGCCTTCTAAAAGCCATGACAATTTTTGCCTAACTTAATTCCTACTTAACTATATGTATCATTAGATTGATTTTTTGCTACTCATTCCCTAAAATACTAAATATATTTATTTCTTTATGTTGTTGTTATTCTATTCTGTTTTTGCCTTTTTTTTTATTATTTAGTTATTTTTCTTGACGTTAGTTGACAAAAAAACACTAAAGCAAAAGTTTGGGGAAAAATGGAAACATGGCAGACAACCCAGAAGTCTAGTCTGGTTTAAAGCTAAAAGAAAAAAAAAATTCTAGGGAAATTACTGATATTTTTAAATGAATTTTATTCTTGCTCAAAAGGGAGACAAGTGAACCTTAGAGCAGAAATCACCCTCTCTGGTCCTATCAGGCAATTTATGTTATTTCCTATTTTTCTGCATCATCAGTCCTTTGTTCCCGTGCTAAGCATTATTTGCTTGAATGCTTCAATGGCCTTCAACACCACCACTGTGCTAAGATCCTAAATATGTATAGTTTTAAAGACTTTTGGCTGTCAAAGTCATCATTTGACATTGCAGCAATAGGGGAAAAACAACATAATGCACTAAACGATGTCAGTTAGTATGATATGGTAAATCATTGAAAGTTTAAATAAGAAGCCTGGGCTGTGAGTGAAGCTTATGTCTCATTTAGGCATACAGTGAACAACCTGCAGAATTGGACAGAGTCTTTTTTCATGAAGAGAGAAATCGTTCTCTTTTCCATCAGCAAATCAAGCCCAGAAACAAAAGATCAAACACGTGCACATACTGAGGGAAATAATAAGAAAACTAATCAATGTTGGGGTTGAGGCCCCTTTAGTCTAATTACTAGATAGATGCCGCTGATTTCTATTTAGCTAAAGGTGTGTAGGATTGAATGTGTGGCTTAACTACCTCTGAAATTAGACAGTAATCTATGCAGAGCTGTAATGCCGAAGGCAAAAGGTCTAAGTTAGCTGAAATATCATTTAAATGTGTGGAGTAGGTTGGTGGTGATGTAATAGAGATGTGTGATTCGAAAGAGAATCTGGTTGAATTGTATTTTAATTTTCTAAAATATTTCTACCTACAAATATCTAGATAAGTGTATAAAAATAACTAATTAGAAAGTATTCAGAGACATATTCTAAGAAGGTCTAAGGCAAAACATAACAGTTAAATAATTATGTAGAGAAGGCGTTTGATGTAATTCCATGGAATGATTAATCTAACTCCTTCTTGAGAAAAAGTGGGGGCTGGGGTAAAGTACAGAATAAAAGGGAATAGAAAAGAGTTTGGCAAGTTGGCATTATATTCCTTTAAAGAAAACAAATATGTAAATAAGGAATAAAAGGGGGCCTATACCTGTAATTAAAAAAAAAAAAAAGAAAGTTGGTAAAGGCATGTTTACAGGTCTTGTTAGAATTGTATTAAAGGAATGAGCTTTCAGGATTTTAGGCAGCTCTTTAAAACAAATAATTGCATTGAAATCTCTTAAAGTATGCCCCCCCAAAATCTCTCAAGTGACTTGTAGACAGCATGTCCTGTAACAAGGGGCCAGGAGCCTAGGAGCAAACAAAGGTGGGTCTGCTGAGAGAATGACCTATACATTCTTGAGGTTTCTCTTTTTAATCTTTTATGGAGCAACTTACTTTATAAGTCAACACCAATGTGAACAAAATAAAAATGGACAACAAGGCAATCTATCGAATTAGGCTGCAACTTATAATATGGTAGACAATCCATTGATTTAGGCAACAATAGAAATAGGAATTGTCTTAAATTGGGAAACTTGCATTCCATTAACTTCAGGCTGAGCTGTAAAATCTTAGGTTTTCTTTGTTTGTTTGTATTTATTTCAATAAATTTAGAGACATAGTGGTTTTTGGTTGCATGGATGAACTGTATAGAAGTTAACTCTGGGTTTTTAGCGTACCCGTCACCCAACAGTACACATTGTACCCAATAGGTAATTTTCAATACCTCACTCCCCTGCCACCCTCCCCCTTTGAGTCTCCAATGTCCATTACCCCACTCTGTATGCCCCTGCATACCCACAGCTTAGCTACCACTTATCACTGAAAACATGCGATATTTGTTTTCCATTCCTGAGTTACTTCACTTAGGGTAATGGTCTCCAATTCCAACCAAGCTGCTGCAAAAGACATTATTTCATTCCTTTCTGTGGCTGAGTAGTATTCCATGGTATATATGTACAACATTTTCTGTATCCACTTAGCAGTTGATGGGCATATCCGTTGATTCCATATCTTTGTAATTGTGAATTGTGCTGTGATAAATATAAGAGTGCAGGTATCCTTTTGATATAATGACTTCTTTTCCCCAGGGTTTATACCCAGCAGTGAGATTTTAGGATTGAATGGTAGATCTGTTTTAAGCTATTGAAGAAATCTCTATACTGTTTTCCATGGAGTTTGTACTAACTTACATTCTCAGCAACAGTGTGAAAGTGTTCCATTCTCACCACATCTGTGCCATCTATTGTTTTTTGACTCTTTAATAATGGTCATTCTGACAAGGGTAAGGTGGCATTTCATAGTGGTTTTCATTTGCATTTCCCTAATGATTAGCAATGTTGAGCATTTTTTCATGTTTCTTGGCCATTGGTCTATCTTCTTTTGAAAAATGTCCATACATGGCACAGGGAGGAAGGGACTTGGCCAGTTGTTAAAAATTTATTTCAAAATATTACGAGGGTACAAATTACTTTGTTGCATGGGTACATTTTATAATGCTTAAGTTGGAGCCTTTAGTGTGCCCATCACCAGAAGAGTGTTCATTCCACCTGATAGGTAGGTTTTTACCCTTCTCCTTTCTTCCTCCTCCCCCGACATGATTTCCTATGACCTTAACATCTGTTTGTGCCAGCATGTGCCCATTGATTAGCTCCCAATTCTTGGAGAATAATATGGTAATATTTATATATATTTGTGTTTGTGCATGTGGTGTTTGTTTTTCCAATCTTGACATATTTCACTTAAGATAATGGTCTCCAATTCCATCCAAGTTGCTGCAGAAGACATTATTTCATTCCTTTTTATGGCTGAGCAGTGCTCCATGGGGTATATATGCCACATTTTCCTAATCCATTCATGAATTTATGGGCACTTAGGTTGATTCTACATCTTTGCAATTGTGAACTGTGCTGCGATAAATATTTGAGTGCAGGTGTATTTTTGATAAAATGATTTATTTTCCTTTGGGTAGGTATCCAGTAGTGGGATTGCTGAGTCAAATAGGAAGACTACATATATTTCTTTGAGGAATCTCCATATTGTTTTCCATAGAGGTAGTACTGATTTTCAGTCCCACCAATATATAAGCATTCCATTCTCTCTGCATCCATGATAGTATCTATTGATTTTTTACTTTTTAATAATGACCATTCTGACAGGGGTAAGGTGGTATCTCCTTGTGGTTTTAACTGGCATTTCCCTGATGATTAGTAATGTTGATCATTTCTACATATGTTTGTTGGCCATCTGTCTACTTCTTTTGAAAAACTTCTGTTCATGACTTTTGCCAACTTTTTAATGGGGTTGTTTTCTTTCTTTTTTTCTTTTTTTTTTTTTTTTTTTTTTTTTTTTTTTTTTTTCTGCTCATTTGTTTGAGGTCTTTGCAGATTCTAGATATTATTCCTTTCCCAGATGTATAGTTTGTGAGTATTTTCTCCCATTCTGAAGGATGTCATTTACTCTGTTGATTATTTTTTTCTTGGTTGTGCAGAAGCTTTTAAGTTTAACTAAGACCCATGCAGTTATTTTTGTGGTTGTTGAATTTGCTTTTGGGGCTTTAGTCATAAATTCTTTGCCTAGGACAATGTCCAGAAGAGTTTTTCCTAGGTTTTATTCCAGAATTTTTATGGTTCCATGCCTTACATTTAAGTTTTTAATCTATCTTGAGTTAATTTTTGTATGTAGTGAGAGATAGGTATCCAGTTTCCTTTTCCTGCATATGGCTATCTAATTTTCCCAGTAATTTGTTAAATAGGATGTCCTTTCCCTGGTGTAGGTTTTTGTCTGCTTTGTTAAAGATTGGTTGGTTGTAGGTATTTGGCTTTATTTCTAGGTTCTCTATTCTGTTCCCTTGGTCTATGTGTCTGCTTTTGTATCAGTACCAGTATGCTGTTTTAGTTACCATAGCGTTGAAGTCAGGTAATGTGATGCCTCCAGATTTGTTCTTTTTGCTTAGGATTGCTTTGGCTAGCTGGACTCTATTTTGGTTCCAAATGAAGCACAGAATTTTTTCTAAATCTGTGAAATATGACATTGGTATTTTGATGGGAATTTTATTGAATCTGTGAATCACTTTAGCAGTATGTACATTTCAACAATGTTGATTTTACCAATCTGTGAGCATGGGATGTTTTTCCATTTGTTTGTATTATCTATGATTTATTTCATCAGTATTTTATAGTTCTCCTTGAAGAGAACCCTCCCCCCTTTTGTTAAGTATATTCTCAGGTATTTTATTTTCTTTGCAGCTATTTTTAATGGTAATGAGTGCTTTATTTGACTCTCACCTTAATCATTAGTAATATATAGAAATGCTACTGATTTTTGTACATTAATTTTATAACCTGAGACTTTGCTGAATTTATTTGTCAATTTGAGGAGTCTTTTGGTGGAATCTTTAGGGCTTTCTAGGTATAAGATCCTATCTTATCATCACCAAACAAAGATAGTTTAACTTCCTCTATTCTAACTTAGATGTTCTTTATTTCATTCTCTCGGTTTAGTGCTCTGGCTAAGACTTCCAGTACTATGTTGAAAGAAGTGGTGAAAGTGGACATCCTTGTCTTATTCCACTTCTTAGGGGGATTGCTTTCAACTTTTCTCAATTCCATATGAAGTTGGCTGTGGATTTCTTATATATGGCTTGTTATTATATTGAGGTATGTTTGTTCTATGACTAATTTATTGAGGATTTTTATTATTAAGGGATGCTGGATTTAACCAAATGCTTTTTCTGCTTCTATTGAAATGATCGTATGGCTTTGTTTTTAATTCTGTTTATATGGTGAATCACATTTACTGATTTGTGAATATTGAACCATGCTAGCACCCCTGGGAAGAAACCTTTTTGATCGTGGGTTATATTTTTGATGTGCTGCTGAATTCAGTTTGTTAGCACTTTCTTAAGGATTTTTACATCTATTTTCATCAGGGATATGGGACTCTAGTTTCCAATTTTTGTTGTGCCCTTCCCTGGCTTTGGTATCTCGGTGATACTGGCTTCACAAAATGAATTGATTAGGAGTCCCTACTTCTCAATCTTTTGGAATAGTTTCAGTAGTATTGGTATCAGCTTTTCTTGCAATTCTGGTAGAAATCCTCTGTGAATCTGCCTGTTCCTGGGCTTTTTGGTGTTGTCATTGTTGATGATGGGAGATTGCTTATAATTGATTTAATGTCACTACTTGTCATTGATCTGTTCGAGATTTCTATTCCTCCTGATTTTAGCTTGGGGAGGTGGGAGTTATGTTTCAAGGAATATATCCATTTTCTCTAGATAATTTTAGTTTGTGTGCATAGAGGTATTCATAGTAGTCTCAGATGATATTTTGCATTTCTGTGGTATTAATTGTAATGTCTCCATTTTCTCTTCAGATTTAGCTTATTTGAATCCTCTCTCTTCTTAGTTAATCTGGCTAGTGATCTATAGATATTCTTTATCTTTTCAAATAATCAACTTTTTGTTTAATTGCTCTTCTGTGGGTTTTTTTGTTTGTTTGTTTCAATTTCATTTAGTTCTAGTCTGATCTTTGTTAATTCTTTTCTTATGCTAGGTTTGATTTGGTTTGTTTCAGCTTTCGTAGTTCCATGAGGTATGACATTAATTTTTGATCTTTCTTTCTTTTTGGTCTAGGCATTTACTGTTATAAACTTCCTTCTTATTACTGCTTTTTCCGTACCCCAGAAATTTTGATAACTTGTGTTCCTGTTATCATTCATTTTGAATATTTTTAAAATTTCCATCTTGATATCATCGTTAACTCAAAGATCATTTAGGGGCAGGTTGTTTAATTCCCATGTAATTATACAGTTGTGAGAGTTCCTCTTGGAATTGATTTCTTGGTTTAGTCCACAATGGTCTGAGAAGATACTTGATATGATTTTGATTTTTAAAAATTTATTGAGATTTGTTTTGTGGCCTATGATATGACCTATCCTGTAGAATGTTCCACGTGTTGATGAGAAGAATGTACATTATGCAGTTTGGGCATAAAATGTTCTGTAAATATCTGTTAGGTCCACTTGCTCTGGAGTCCTGTTTAAGTTTACTGTTTCTTTGTGGACTTTCTGCCTTGATGATGTATCTAGTGATGTCAGTGAAGTGTTGAATTCTCCCACTATTTTTGTGTTTCTGTGTCTCTTTTCTTAGTTCTAGTAGTATTTGTTTTATGAATCTGGGAGCTTTGATGTTTACTATATAGATATTTAGGATTGTTATATCTTCTTGTTGAATTGATCTCTCTATCATTATATGATGATTTTCTTTGTCCTTTTTTAATGGTTGTTGATTTGAAGACTAGTTTATCTTATATAAAAATAGTTATTCTTGCTCACTTTTGGTTTTAGTTTGCATGGAATATTTTTTTCCCATCCCTTTACCTTGTGCTTGGGTCTGTAAGAATATTTTGAAGTTAAGTAAGTTTCTTAAATGCACCAGATATTTGGATTTTGATTTTTTTATTCATATCTTTTACATGGAGCATTTAGAATATTTACATTCAATGTTAATATTGATATGTAAGATACTGTTCCAGTCATCCTGTTGTTATGTAAAGTCGCTTTATATTCTCTGTTGTGTTACTGTTTTATAAGCCCTGAGGGTTTTATAGTTTCTAGTGTTTTTATATTGGTGAATATGGACCTTTCATTTTGATGTTTAGAACTTCTTTGAGCATTTTTTGTATAATTACCCGGTTTTCTGTAACTTGGCTTAATTATTTTATTAGTTTTAGTAATTTTTGTAGGTTCTTTATAATTTTCTATGTATAATATCATACCACCTATGAAAAAGACAGTTTTTTTTTTCAATCTCTATGTTTCTAATTTCTTTTTCTTGCCCTATGGTATAAGCTAGAACTTCTAGTACCCTCTTGAATAAAAATAGAGTTAATATACTTGCTTTACTCCCAATTTTTAAAGAAAATCATCCGATACATTACCATTAAGTATGATGTTAGCATTAGGTTTTGTTTTTCATGTTGTTTTATAGATGCCCTTTATTAAATTCAGAGAATATTCTTCTATTCCTAATTTTTATGCTTTTAATTTACTAATTTTGATTTCAAAATATCAGTGGGTAGATGTGGTCTTGTTACATGGATAAATTGTATAATGCTGAAGTCAGGGCTTTTAGTGTGCCCTTCCTCAGAATAATGTGCATTGTACCCAATAGGCAAGTTTCATCCCACTCTCCACATTCCTAGTTTCCAATGTATTTGACACCACTTTATGACCATGTTTAGCTCCCACTTATTAATGAGAACATGCAGTGTTTGTTTTTTCATCCCTGAGATACTTTACTTAGGATGATGATCTCCAGTTGCATCCAAGTTG
Source organism: Indri indri (assembly GCA_004363605.1). Lineage (NCBI taxonomy): Eukaryota > Metazoa > Chordata > Mammalia > Primates > Indriidae > Indri > Indri indri. The sequence continues at coordinate 46,637 of RJWJ010004162.1, read as the reverse complement.
CTGAAAATGACATTATTTAATTCCCATTTATGGCTGGGTAGTATTCCATGGTATGTATGTGTGTGTGTGTGTGTGTGTGTGTGTGTGTGTATACATATACACACATATCACACATATCATATATATTTTTAATACACACACACACACACACACATATACCACATTCTTTATTCACTCATTAATTGATGGGCATTTAGGTTGATTCCACATGTTTGCAATTGTGAATTGTGCTGCAGTAAATGTTCGAGTACAGGTATCTTTTTTGATATAATGACTTCTTTTGCTTTGGGAAGATACCCATTTGTGGAATTGCTGGATCAAATTGTAGGTCTATTTTTAGTTCTTCGGGGAATCTCCATACAGATTTCCATAGAAGTTATAATAATTTACAGTCCCAATAACAGTGTATAAGTGTTCCTTTTTCACTGTATTCACGTCAACATGTAGTGGTTTTTGTCTTTTTAATAATGGTCATTCTAATGGGGTAAGGTGGTATCTCATTGTGGTTTTAATTTGCATTTCCCTGATGATTAGTGATGTTGAGCATTTTTTCCTGTTTTTTTTTTTTTTTTTTTTTTTTTTTTTTTTTTTTTTTTTTTTTTTTTTTTTTTTTTTTTTTTTTTTTTTTTTTTTTTTTTTTTTTTTTTTTTTTTTTTTTTTTTTTTTTTTTTTTGCTATTTGTATATCTTCTTTTGAAAAAACTCTGTTCATTTTTTTCCCACTTTTTATTGGGGTTATTGTTTTCTCTTGCTGATTTGTTTGAGTTCTTTGTAGATTCTGGGTATCAATCATTTGTGGGATGTATAGTTTGCAAATATTTTCTCCTATTCTGTAGGCAGAAAGATCACAGTTAACAACCTAATGTTGCATCTCAAGGAACTATTAAAATAAGAACAAAGCAAACCCAAAGCTAGCACAAAGAAAGAAATAACAAAGATCAGAGCATAACTAAACAAAATAGAAACCAAAAACCAAAAAATACAAAGAATCAATTAAATAAATAGTTACTTCTTTGAGAAGATAAATAAAATCAATAGATTAATAACTATAGAAGAAAAAGGAGCCAAATAAGCTCCATTAGAAATGAAAAAAGGGATATATTAAAACTGACATCACAGAAATACAAAATATCACCCATGAATACTATGAAAATCTCTACACACATAAGCCAGAAAATGTAGAGGACGTGGACAAATTCCTGGAAACACACAACCTTCCAAGGCTGAATCAAGAAGTAATAGAAATCCTGGACAGAGCAATAATGAGTAGTGAGATTGAAACAGTAATAAAAATCTCCTAACAAAATAAATCCCCATCCCAGGTGGATTCACAGCCAAATTCTGCTCAAACCACTAAGAAGAACTGGCACTCATTCTGCTGGAACTGTTCCATAACATTGAAAAAGAAGGAACCCTCCCTAACTCAGTCTACGAAGCTGGTATCACCTTGACACTAAATCCAGGAAAGGGCACAACAAAAAAGGAAAAATACAGACTAATGTCCCTCGTGAACATAGATGCAAAAATCCTCAACAAAATATTAGCAAACTGAATTCAATGGCACATCAAAAAGATAATCCACGATAATCAAATGGGTTACATTCCAGGGATGCAAGGATGTTTCAACATACGCAAATCAATAAATGTGATTCGCTACGTAAAGAGAAGTAAAAATAAAGACCACATGATCATCTCAATAGATGCAGAAAAGCATTTGATAAAATCCAACAACTATGCATAATAAAAACCCTCAACAAACTAGGCACAGAAGGAACATACCTCACAATAATAGAAAGCTGTGTGTAATAAAACCACAGCCAACATCATAATGAATGGGATAACTTTGAAAGCATTCCCCACTAAGAACTGGTACAAGACACGGGTACCCGCTGTCACTATTTCTATTCAACATAATACTGGAAGTCCTAGCCAGAGCCGTCAGGCAAGAGAAGGAAATAAAGGGCATCAAAATTGGGAAAGATGAAGCAAATTATGCCTGTTTGGTGACAATATGATCTATTCCTGGTCTGCTAAGAATTTTCATTAGAAACTTTTGTTGAACTTTGTCAGGTAAATTTTCTTCATCTATTGTAAAAATTGTATATTTTTCTCCTTCGTTGTATTCAAGCAGTGAATTATACTGATTGATTTTTGAAAGTTAAAACAACTTTGCATTCTTGAGATAAATACTACATGATTTTGCTTTATCTTCTTTTTATATATTGATGAATTCAATTTGATGATACTTTATTAAAAGTTGTTGCATTGCATTGATGAGCAATATCATTCTGTACCTTTCTTGTGATGACTCTGTTTGGTTTTGTGTCTGAATAGCACTGGCCTCATAAAATAAATTTCAAATTTTTCCTATCCTGTACTTTCTGGAAGTGTTTGCGTATGACTGGTATCAGTTTTTCTCTAATGTTTGATAGAATTCACCAAAAAACCATCTGGGCTTAGAATTTTCTTTGTTGGAAATCTTATAATGACTAAGGATAAATTCAATTTCTTTACCAGATACAGAGTTATATAGTTTTTTTTAAAAAAACTTTCCTTGTGTCAATTCTGGTAGGTTGTTTTTCGGGGGGAATTCATCCAACATCACAGTTATTGATTTGTTGACATGAAGATATTAAAAATAATACCCTGCATTCATTAATACCTGTACTGTGATTAATGGTAAACCTTTTATTTATGATATTTGTAATTTGCATTCTCTCTCTCTTTTTTTCCAAATCAGTACATCAAGGAATTTATCTGTTTTATTAATTTTTTCAGTGAAATAACTTTTAGCTTTGTAAACTTAAAGTAATGTTTGTCTGTTCTATGTCATTAGTTTCAGCTCTTACATTCATTATTTGCGCTTTTATGCTTATGTGACTTTAATTTGCTTTTTTCCCTCTAGCTTTATAAGGTGACAATTTGATAGCTGGTAGTAAACAATTCTTTCTTACTAATATAGGCCTTTAAAATTATAAAACTTTCCTTTAAGCACTTTTTTTATCTCTATTGCTCAGTTTTTATATGTTGTGCTTTCATTACCATTCAGTTTTTAAATATGCTTTAGTTATGCTTATTATTTCTTTTATATATATATATATATATATAGGTTACTTAAAATTTAATTTAATATATTTTGAAGGACAAATTTTATGGTATGTGAATTAAAACTTTGTAGATGTTATAAAATTCAGTTATCAAATTTCCAAATATTTTCAGCTTTTCTAATGATCTTATTTTTATCAATTACTTTTAATTGCATTCTTTTCAAAAAACATGTTCTGTGACATTTCACTGCTATAAGCAGCAACAAAGATGAGGAGATAGAGGAGGTGCAGAGTGTTTTCCAAAGGTCTATCTATGCCCCTGCTTCAGTCCTGTATGAGCAGACACAGGCCTGGCTGAGGAAGGTTCTAACCCATCAGGAACACACATGTCTTCATGGGCCTTCGAGTAATTTCACCTTGGCTGACGTTTATGCCTGAAAAAGATAGGGCCAACAAAATGTTAAATTAAATTGTTAGCTCCCTTTTGAAGCTATAAATTATTTAAATTTTAGTTTAGTTTAGGTTGCTCTTGTTCATTTGCTTGTTTTTAGATTTAGAGAAGACGACGGGAATAGGAAGGAGCGTAGTGTGAAGAATGAGTACTTTGTAGTTCAATAAAACAAAATTACACTTGTATATTTGACTTGGCCTTTAGTTTGCTGTATGTTCCTGGATGTATGAATATACAACAATGGGGTAGGAATTTACTGATGGAAAGATGCAAACTTGCAGAGTGACATAATTTTTTTTAAGTTTTATTTAGCGGCAGAAGATATAGAAACCTCTCTTTTCATAGACAGCTACCAGAAGCAGAAGACATTACAGCATACCCTCAGTCAGTCATGGATGCCTACCAAATTTCCAAAGTCCTCAAGAGGTATACAACTACAGATAATGCCTTCACAGAGTAAGTTTCTACTGGGTGTAAGAAACACCATTTGTGGATCTCTGGTAGTTGCCATACTCTCTGGCCCTTTTTGATTATGCTGACCTTTTCTGAAACTCTGACTACATGCCTGCCTGCTCACCAAGTGAAGTCACTGATACAAAACAATCCCAGAACATTTCTGAGAGTTTATTGCTCAAGTGGGAGAATTCAAGGTCAACTTCCCATGAGTTCTGAGGTTTCCTGCTCTTTTGGCAGAACCAGGTCTCAAGACTCACTGTGTTTATTCCTCAATAACGTATCAAAATATGTCTAGAACCAGTCAAAGGAAAGACAGAGCTAGTCAGAGGAGTGTGCCAGCATCTATTTTACACATCAATTCAGAGTGCTACACTATCAGTTTTCTGGAAAAATCAGTCAAGTTCCATTGAGCTTAATGCAAGTCAAAGCTACTTTTCCATTATGAAAAGCTTTGTGCGTATCTGTGCAAGCTCTAGACAGGACATGAGCTAATCCTCAGTTGCAACTTGCTCAAAGACTGTGGAAGGTCTGACTTTTTGGCATCAAAGAATTCTTGAAAAATCTTGAAAAATAAACTCTTGAAAAATCATTTTTCCTGATTAGCTTTTCTTAAGTGCTCATTTCTTGTTTCCTTTTATTTCTACTTTTTCACAAGTCTCATCACTCTCATTCTGCATAGTCACAAGTTTAGCATTACAACTATAGATTCTGCTTCAGAACTTTCCCTGTATGTCAAACCAAGATACTATGTTTGGATCTAATCCATCACTATGACTTAATTTTTTCTTAGTTTTATAGAAAAAAAATAAAATCAACCTTTACCATTAGTCTAATAGAATTGTTTCAGTTTTCTTTCACTAAGGTGCTATTTAACCACTGAATTTATAATCCACTAAGTTGAACCAGAGTGGCTCAAAAGAATTAAGGCTGTTTCCTAATTTACTTTAAGGCTTATTAAGAGTTTTCAAAATGTATTCCCAGTTTACTCCTAGTTTAAACTTGTCTTATACTATTTGTTGGAATTAATAGAGCTTCTCAAATATCTTTAACGGCACTGGTGAAATACTTAAGAACAATAGCATTTTATATGAATATATTAAATTGAGGTAGCAATTTGACCACTTGTAAAAATATAGAATATAGAGGATAAAAATGAGAAAAAGAGAATGTAGAGCTTTAAAAGAAGAAGTAAAAAGGAGCAATAAACTTAATTATGGATTTTTAAATATATTTCTGTTTAATGAGTTTTTATTACATGTCGAGCTTCATTCTAGGTTTTTGAAGATGCATCACTAGATAAAATCTTGGCCTTCATGTAATTAACATTTAATTTGGGGTATAGAATATAAATAAATAAAATACATATGATGTGATACTGTAGGGAAAAATTTGGAGGATAGAGGAGTTCAGCAGCATGTGCAGGGAAGGTGTGATTACATGTGGGGAGATCAGGGGAAATGACAATAAGAAGATATTTGTACCAAGAGTTGATAAAAGTCAGAAAGTGAGCCATATAAATATGAAGTAAAGAAATGCTTCATTTTATTAGCAGACAAAATAGGTATCCACTTACAGAATACGAGTATTGCATTTTTCATAAACAGCCAACTTATTAAGTGAGTAGTAAAGCCTTAGCACTCAACTATGTACTGTCTCAAGCATTGGAGAAAAGAGGCTTAAGATTCTCTCACTGCTCAAAGGAAATATAAGCTTCCATCAGTAAATTGAAAACAATTCATAAGACAATTGGGAAGCATGCGTGTATAGAAGACATTCTTAATTATTTACTACAATAGAATTGAATTTATTTAGAAAAAGTTGCAGAGCTTTCTAGCAAAAAGGGAGAGGAATCTCAATAAATAGGGAGGGGAGAGGATCAGAAGCAAAGATAAAGGTGCAAGGATGTAGAAACAAAAATAATGTTGGGATGCAGAGGGAAATGGCTGGAATAATTAAATCGACTTGATCATATTAACAAAAATAGTTATTCAGTGGAAGTTAGATGGATACAGTAATGCAGGATTAGGAGAGCCCTGATATCTGGAACAAAATTTAAGTGTCTGGAATTGTTGTAATAAATAATAATTGAGGTTGTTTGTAGAGCTTGCTTGCCAAGACTCTCCCTCTTTTGCCATTTATGATGTCTGAATGTCTGCTATTAGTCATTATTTGGGTTTAGACATTGTTCCAGAAGCTTCCTGTAAAACATACACATATGCAACATGTTAGCACGTGCTAGTTTACTTGATTTAAGTCAATGCTCCTCCTTCTCATATCTTTACTCGGTGTCCTCTTGAATGGACTCTTGTAACTACTACTATTAGTAGCAGCAGCAGTTGTAATATTCAAACTCTCTCTTTCCCATCTGGCAAACTTCCTTCCATCTAGAAACATATTCAAGTATTTCCATTATTAGAAATTTCTCTTGCTTGCTCTTTTATTCCCCTATAGAACACTATCAATTTTTTTATTCTGCTGAATCTAAGCTTATTGAAAGGTGATCTCTGTCTCCATTTCTCTACTTCCTACCTCCGTAATCTGGCTTACGCTTCCTCTACTGCACTAAAAATTATGCTGATGGTCTCATAAATAACCTCAGAATTGTCAAATTCAGTAAACATACTTTAGTCTTTTATTTCTTGACCTCACTGGCTCATTGAGTTCTGGTTTTCTGTCATCTCTCAGAAAAGTCTCAGGAATCCAACTGTCATGATTCTCTATTTCAGAGGTCACTGTCTCAGTCTTCACACGTTGTTCTTCCCATACCAGTCTCAGCCTGGGCAATGTCTTCCGCAACCAGACCTTCACCTATTACAAATGTGCAGCAATAAATACCCAAACTTTACCTCTAATTCCCACCTCTGCCGATAGTTACTGCCTTATTGACAATCCCACAGGCTAAAGGTCATGTAAACTCAGATTTGAACTGTTGCTCCCCAGAACGTATCTACCTCCCTCCCTGTTTTCTTCACCTTTACTGGAGCAATTGTCAACCTAGTTGCTGATATAAAAACATGGAAACCGTGTTTGACTTCTCATCACCCACATTCAATTGATCACTCAGTTCTATTAAGTCTGTCCTCTTAGTGGTTACATTTGTCCCTTTCTCTTAATTGTTCTGACCACTCTTTAGTTCCTGTTTTTATCATGCACGCCTTAATAGTTCGATAGTCTACACATTGACCTCCTGTTCTTCAATTTTATTGCTCTTTAACTAATTTTTATTAAAGTTATAGCAATATTTCTGAAATATGAACATGACCTTGCCACTACTTTGCTTAAAGTCTCTCAATGCCTCACCAAAATACAGTAGAGATCCCTTTCAGAATACTTGAAGACCTCTCTATCTTTGGATTTTCATTTCCTCTCTTCTTTTCCCTTTCCATGCTACTTTCCAGCAACACGAAAATACCTTTTTTATTGATGTGTCCTGCTGTGTGTTATTTCATGCCTCTACATTTGGTTTACAGTACCCACATTTTCAGGGACATTCTTCTTTCTCTATTTTTTCTGACATCGTATGTGAAGGTTTTACTAATTTTTGTGCTGAAAGACCTGGTATATTATTATTTCTTTGTTGCACATGAAGTTCTTGTTCAAACCTCTCTAATAACACTCAGCACATTTTTTCACTTTCTTTTGGAGAACAATCCTGGAATATATTTTCCATTTTTTGTATGACAAGCACCTACCACTATTTGGAACATGGGGATGAGGGGATAATGCTCAAGAATATTTGTGGCATAAATATAATTTTGCCATAGAGAACAAACAGAATATTTATACTGAAATTGTAAATGACTGAATCTTTTGGAAACTTTCCAACGAACATAAAATAAGATAAAGACAAACTAAGTAAGGATCATCTTGTTAAGTTAGAGCTAGTGATAAGATATCAGGGAAGGGATGTCATGGGAAAATTATAAATATAAAACTAGCAGAGGAGTTTAAAAGATAATGGAGAAATAGAACAAGTATGATAATAAAATCCCAAGCAAGACAGATTAAAAAAGAAAAAATACTGAATCTATCTGTAGGAGTATAGAAACTAGAAATGATAAGAATAAAAACCCATAATCATTTTAGAACCCATGACCTTAATGAAAATAGCAATTTTGGATTATATAGGGGCTATCATAACTGTCTTATAATGGAGAGAGAAGGAAAATAAAGACATTCTTTACTCCTTTACTTTAAAAGGAGTTTATTACTTCAGCATCAACAATGCCATGAGCCCACTGGAAACACAGGAATGGAAAAATTTAGAAGATAAGAGAGGGAAAAAATAGCTCAACATGGTCTAACATCAAAAGTCAAAGATTCCAGATAAAGGAGAGGAGAATAGAAATAGGAAATGTAAGGTGTGAGAGCGGTCCCACACAGCATGAATGAGATCAGATTGATTTTACTGCAGTTTTCACCTTTTCAGCTATTTATAGCTATACAGAGGAGTGACTAGGGCGGATTGCAAATCCAGCAATTTAAGACAAGATTTTCAGATTGATATTAAGTCCCTGATAAGTTGAGGTAAACTTTTTCTACGTATACTTTAGGTTTTGTGTTAAATTAACAGAGACAGGTCTCCTGATGCCAAGAGGAGAAGTTTGTTAAGAGGAAGTACACATGTTCCAACAGCCTCAGGGCTCTTGGAAGGTGATTTCAGAGAAGGAGCAGAGAAACAGAGCATTTCATGAAAAAGAATTGATTGGATGCAGATGTGCAGCCATCCACATGTTTGCCTCTTTCCCCAGACTGCAGGCTCTTGGAGATCTGCTCTCAGAGATCAGATTCCAGCTTATAGTCTTCGGGCACTTTCCCCAGAATCCTTCTCACCATTCCATACCTTTCCTATTTCTTGCTTTCCTTTAAGTGATGGAGTTACGAAAGTATTCCTTTCATCTTTGCTTAAACTTTCCCCTACTGTAGCTAATGTTTCATTTTAATGTCTGGCATCTATTTATCTATTTTGTTGATTTCATATAAAAACAAAACAGAAATAGCGTACACACACCCACACACATGCACACACTCACACATGCACGCACACAAGCATGCTTCTAAATTGATACAACTATACAGAGTTTCTAAACATCCATAAACAAATTACATTTAGACTAAACACCTCCAAAACATATATAGTAAACAGCACAGTACACATATTTCATGCTTATCTTCCAGAACTTTTCTTTCAGCTTTTATATGACATTTTCAATATATATTGTGGTTTTATGTTCATATTTTACCCTTGACAAAATTTCATCTGTCTACTTTAATCTGTCTTTCTCAGAGATCCATTCCTTATATTTTAGTGTTAAAACTATAGTAAAAATTTAGATTGGTATATAGATTGTTTTTTAATCATAAAATTAAGAAATGCTTATTTTTAATTTGTATTTCACTTATGGTGGGTCTTGATTCGACCAGATGGTTTTATAGCTCTGAGTTATTACTTAATTTGTCTTCGTTCTCATTATTTTTGTTCTTACTTTTCAAATTAGCACAGTATGCTCTATCTTCCATAGGAATTCATTTCTCAACGTGTTATTCCATTGTTCCTACTTTGTCCACATTGACAATATATATTAAGTGTATTGAATACTTTGTCCTTTGATTCAGTATAGATACAAAAATTAATAAATTTTATTTTATTTAACAAGCATTTATGCAGCATTCATTATGTTGCAGCCTCTTTCTGTGGTATGTATATTAAATTAATCTTCATAATATTCCCATTTAAAGCACTTTTGTTTGAAAGACAAGGAACGTGAGACGACACCTGTGAAATAACTTGCCCAAGATATTACAACTAATAAATGGCAGAGCTGGTATTGTATCTCTAAAGCAATTTAGCTCCAGAGTACATGCTCATTAGCTTTAAGCTATGCTGTCTATCCTTAAAGTTAGCTGTCAAAAGTTAAATATTTATATTTTTTAATTTTTATCATATTTCCATTTTTATATGTTTTATTTTTAAATGATTTCAGGTTTACAGAAAAATTGCAAAATACATAAAACTCCTGTATGCCTTTAACTCAGATTCCCCAATTATTAACATTTATCATATTTTACTTTGTAATTTTCTCTTCATATAAGTACATTTTATATTTTTCTAAACCATTTGAGAGTGAGTCATAGACATGATGCCTCTGGGTATTTCCTAAAAGCAAAAACATTTACTTATGTAACCATTATACTTGTTTAATAGCTTAATTGTACAATATTACAATTGTATAATTGGTGTAATTTCATCATCTAATTTGTAGACCTAAATGTTAATTGCCTCAGTAATATCTTTTACCAAAAAAAGAAAAGAAAAAATAGTCCATAATCCAATCTACAAATTACATGTTACGTTTAATTTTAATATCTATTTAGTCTTCTCAAAAATCTAAAACTGTTGCTTAGTCATTCTTTATCCATCATGATCTTGATAAATTTAAAGACCACAGGCCAGTTATTTTGGAAAATTTTCCCTAATTTATATTTAACTGATGTTTCATTTTGATTAAGCTGAGGTGATGCAAGTGATCTTGCTTTGTTCCACTGCTAGAAATAAATGACTCTGATTAGCTGGTTAAGTGAACTCGACGGAATCTCCCTGGTAAAGTTTATATACTTCCTTTTGTACTTAATAAATATTTGGGGGGAGATATTTTGAGAGTATATATATATATATATATATATATATATCCTATCCCTTATTAAATGTTCGGCCAGTGGTTAATAAGCAGTAGTAAGTGGATAATGTTTATTATCCCTAACCACTTATTATCCCTACCAAAATCAATTATTACTATGATGTTTGTTAAACGATTTTTTAATTCCATCATTCCCACTGCATTTACTAGTTAGCCTTACATCATTCATAAGAACGTTTCCCCTGCTGTAAGCACTTACATACTTAGTAATTGATATCACTAAAAACCCACAGATTCCATATTTATTCAATGAGTTATAATCCACTGTCTTAATGATTTCCTTCCATGGACTGGGTGGCTTATAAACGTCAGAAATGTATTTATCACAGTTCTGGAGCCTGGAAGTCCAAGATCAAGGTGCTAGCAAATTAGGTATCTGGTGGGGGACCACTTCTGGTTCAGAGCTGGCACCTGCTGGCTGTGTCCTCACATGGTGGAAGGGGCAAGGCTCTCTCAAACCTCTATTATATTCTATTATAAGGATGCTAATGCCATTCTTTAGGGTTCTACCCTCATGATCTAATCATCTCCCAAAGCTCACACCTCCTAATACCATCACCTTGGGGTTAGGATTTAAACATGAATTTAGGGAGATATAAAAATATTCAGACCATACCATCCATTAATATCATTATCTATTTTAATCCCCAAATTGTCCAAGATATGGCCAATGGAACCACCTTCAGTCTGGTTCTTTGGTCTTTTGGTCAAATCCCATCATTCCTTGAACATCTTTTTACTTTCTAATAAAAGTACATTTTACTTAAAATATTAAATTTTTCTAAGTTTGAAATACAGTTTGGTTGATTGGTTTACATTATATTTTAGGCCTTTTTTGACCCAAATTAAAAAAATTTTATTTATTCTTGAGTATATTAAATGTTAAAGTGATTTCAAAAGTAAAACTATACAAAAAGATATGCTCAAAAAATCATAATCGTCTCCTAATTCCTGGCAACCTATTTCTATTCCAAATCTCAAGAGTTTATGACATATCCTTCCTATGTTTTTTTCTTATGGAAGTAAGAAGCAGGTTGATTCTTTATATATTTTCTCTCTTTTTTAAATATAAATATAGCAGGTTATCAATATTGTTCACACTTAGCTTTTCTTCCTGAAAAATATATCCAGGAAATCATTTTATATCTAGCCAAAGAGATCTTTTTGATAACTATCTAGTACCCCATGGTGTACATACCATAATTAATTTAACTAGTATCCTACATATTTGCATTTATGTTGTTGCAATATTGTGCAATTACAAAACATTGCAATGAATAGCCTTGTGCATAAGTATCTTCATATTGTTGCAGGTGAAACTTCAGAGCAAATTTCTAGTAGTGGGTTTGTTAATTCTAAGAAAAACATCAACATAACTTTGCTAGATATTGCCAATTTCCACTCCACAAGAGTTGCTCCCATTCACATTCCCATTTGCAAAATTTGAGAGTTCGTGTTTCCCCCTAGTCTTACCAAGAGAATTCTTTCTCAAGCCTTCACATTTTTGCCGATTCGATGATATTCAGAGAAGTTTTAATATTTGCATTTCTCTTGTATGAGTTGGGTTAACATCTTTTCTTGTATTTTAGGGTCACTGTAATACTGTTTTTCTTACAGATTATTTGTTCATTTTTTTCTATTGGGTGTTTGGACGTTTCACCCTAAAATTCTTTAAGTTTGAGATTTTTATCTGTAATATTTTTCCCTGATTATCATTTGCCTTTTAAATGTGTTTATATGCTACATTTTGGGCCATGTAAAAGCTGTTTTAATGTGTTCAAATTTATCAATCTTTACCCTTCAATGGATCTAGATGTTGAGTCAACTTTAGAAAAATTTAGTCTACATTCCATAATTCTAGTATTGCATAACTTTCTTTTAGCAATTAGATCTCTGATCCACTTAGAATTTATACTTGGCTGGAGGTATAATTCTAAATTTATCTTTTTCCAATGACTACTCAGTTTTCGCAGCAGCATTTATTAAAACATTTATTTTACCCAAATGATTTGAGATGCCCTCTTTCTCGTATATTAAAATTTAGTATATACTTGGGTCTATTTATTATATTTCTATTCTATGCTACTGACCTGTCTTCACATGTCAGTACCACAAGAATATAATAATACTTTATAATATAGTTTAATATATGGTAGCGATAGTGCTCCTCTTAGCTTTTATTTTAATATGTTTGTTTTCCAATCGGACTTTTACTATCAACTTTTCTGTCTGAATAAACAAACAAAAAAAAAAGAGAGTAACTCTTCTGGAGTTTACTAAAGTGATCAATTATCTCAGGAAAATCTGATATTTCTATGATATGTGTTCATCATGTTTCAGTCTACATTTGAATCTTGCAAGATAACATTAAAGTTATCCTCAGATAGGCATTGCACATCTCTTGTTACAATAATTCCTGAAGATGGTATCTTCTTCACAGTTATTGTAATTAAGGTTTTTTCTATTGTTATATCCTGTCGTTTGATTGACCAAGCCTAATAATTTATCTATGCTAATGTCATATGCTGTTACATAACTAAAGCATTTTGTTGTTTGAGTTGGTTTTACCGTTGATTGTTTTAGAGTTTTCCAGTTCCATCGAAGGCAGCTCTTCTTTTTTCTAGTATTTACGTACAATAAATGTCTCTCTCTCTCTCTCTCTCTCTCTCTCTCTCTCTCTCTCTCTCTCTCTCTCTCTCACACACACACACACACACACACATTATAATAGTATCCACCAATTCTTTAAAAAAAAAATGATTGTAGTTTTAGAGAAAGAGTCTCACTATGTTGTCCAGGCTGAATTCAAACTCTTGTGCTCAAGCAATCCTCCTGCCTCCTCCCAAATAGTTGGTAATACAGGTGTACGCTACCGTGCCCAGCTCCATCAATTCTATTTCTTGACTGTTTTTATTAAAAGCAGTTGTAGAATTTTGTCAAAGGATTCTCAAAGTCTATGCAGAAAATCATGGTATTTTTCATTAGATCTATTAATATGGGTTATCATGTTAGTAGATTTCCTAATATTGACCCAAATTTGCCTTCCTGGAATAATTATCATGTGTTCAAGATGTATTATTAATGTGTTGTTGGCTTGTGTTTCCTAATATTTTAATCTACTATATTTGCCTTGATATAAGTATTATTAGCCTGATTTTCTTTTTGTACAATTATCACACTTGTTTCATAAAAATAATTTGAAATGCTCATGCTTTAGAAACAATTTAGAACATTTGAACTACATGAAAATATAATAAAATCCTACTGGAAACCATCCAGATGTGGTACTTTTGTTTAGAGATTATTTTCTTAATAATCTTAAGAATTTTCTATTTCTTCAAGAAAAATCAGTCTTTTTAAGATTTTTTGACATTTACTGGAATAAATTTTAATAAATTATTTTACTAAAAAATTATCTATTTTATAGAGATTTGTAAATTTATAAGCATAGAAGTTTACAAATTATTGTTATAATTTTTTAAAGTGCATTCTCTTTCTACAATGTATTAAACATGTATTCTAATTACATGCTTATATCTTCCTACTAATTTCTTATTTTATGCTTTCATGTTTTCTAAATCAAGTTAGGTAGTGGTTGGTCTATTCTATATTTTTTCCAAAATAACATGGGCTTTTGAATTATTAACCTACTTTTTTATGCTCTACCCCATTAATTTCTCTCATACTTTTATTATTTGTCATTTTGTGCTATTTGGGGTTTATTCTGGAATCTTTTTCTAGATTTTTGAGTTGTACATTTAATTCATTTATTTTCATTCTTTTATTTTGTACTGATAAAAGCAATTTAAGTTATGTATTTTATTGTGATGCAGATTTAATATAGCTAATGTAGTCTTTTTTTTTTTTTTTTTTTTTTTTTTGGAGAAAAGAGTCTTGCTCTGTTGCCCGGGCTATCTGTTGCCCAGGCTAGGGTGCCATGGCATCAGCCTAGCTCACAGCAACCTCAAACACCTGGACTTAAGCAATCCTTCGGCCTCAGCCTCCTGAGTAGCTGGGACTATAGTCATGCACCACCATGCCCAGCTAATTTTTTCTATATATTTTTAGTTGTCCAGCTAATTTCTTTCTATTTTTAGTAGAGACAGGGTCTCACTCTTGCTGGGGCTGGTCTCAAACACCTGACCTCAAGCGATCCTCCCGCCTCGGCCTCCCAGAATGCTGGGATTATAGGTGTAAGTCACCACACCTGGACAATACAGTCTTAATAGGTAGCGATTTTATGATCCTTATATTGGGTTAAATATGAAATGTCCAATTTCCTTAAGTACTAACTAAGTTAGACAGTTGATATCTCTGACATTTATTTCACTTTGACACTTCTAGTTTTATTTTTATTGTGGAGGTACATCCTCAGTCTTTCAAACATCCCTTTTGACCTGTGATTATCGTTCAAAGTTTTTTGTGCAGCAATTTTTGTGAAACCATGGATAAGTCAAAAATCTGTGTTATTTTTGAATATGAGTTCTATTGTGGAACCAGTGCAGCAAAGACAGCTCAAAATATCAATGAAGTGTTTGGGAAGGTTGTGGCTAATGAACACACACCATGTCGATGGTTTGAGATATTCTGTTCTGATGATTTTAATCCTGAAAATGAGCCACATGGGCAACCTGAGACCAAGGTGGATAATGATGAGATTAAAGCTATAGTGGAAGCGAATCCATCTCAACCTACGCATGAATTAACAGCAAGGTTTGACATTACTATTCCAATAATATTTGACCATTTGAAACAAATGGGCAAGGTAAAGAAGCTGGATAGATGGGTTCCATGTGAATTAAATGAAAGTCAGAAGAGAAATCATCTTGAAGCTTGCCTTTCTTTGCTGTAATGACACAAAAGTGAACCATTTCTACACCATGTTGTTATGTGTGGTGAAAAATGGATATTTTTCGACAAGCAAGGGTTTAGCACATGGTTTGATAAAAATGAAGTTCAGGGACCAGTCCAAGGCCAAATATTCATCAAAAAATGCTAATGGTGGACTTCTGGGCAAGATGGCTGACCAGAGCATCTCAGCAAGGAGAAATTTTAGATGAATAAGAAAAAACAAACAGATAGACAAACATAGATCAGTTGTGGGTCTGAAGGAAGGGTGCCAGAGCCTTAGGGAGACTCCATGGGAAGAAGTGACAGTGCAAAACAAGAAGGAGCAAGGTATCACCAAAGATTAATTCCTGAGAGGCTTCGAATTCAGTGAGAAGGGTAGATGGAGCAGTTTGTTTCTCTCTCCCTTGCATCTCTGACAGTCAGTGTTTCCTGAGCTGCTGGAGAGACTTTCTGTCCACACAAGCCCAGAGGCTGCTACTGCTAGTGAGCTGGGAGCTTCTTGTGGGCAGGGCACCAGGCTCCCAGGCCCCCTGGGGCACTTCCCACCCCCCATACCCGAACTGAGACAGTATGGGCCATATTGCTTCTCCACCCACTGAGCCCCTTTGTCCTCCCCAGGGGGCTTCAACTCCTCAGGTTTGGTCCCGCTCATTTCCACACAGACATTTCCCAACTCTGGCCCAGACTGCAGGAGCCACAGGGGTCCAATGGGTCCTGGGTGATCTGCATGACTCCAGAACCTGGACTTTCTGGGAAAACTGCCTCTTGGAGAGAGGGTCAGAGATGGCCAGAGTGCTAGCTTTCCTCCATGCAGACTGTTTTACCCCCACCCTCCTCCCGCCCATGGTTGCTGAGACAATTGAGCCACCACACCAAGGCTTCCACAGAGTGTGGCTCAGGCCTTTCCTCTTGGGGTCCTGCACCAGACTGAGGGTTGTTCAGACTGTGAGTTCCCTGCTCACTGGCCCTCCTTGGTGCTGCTTGCCTGGTGGTTCCATCAGAGCCGGGCATTCCCTGAGGCAGAGGGACATCAATCCTGTTCGGGCACCCCCCAGGCAACTCAGGACCAGCATGCAAGGATTAATTTTTTTTTGTCTCAGGTGAGGGAAAGTACATGGGCAGATCCGGGGGTAGAGTGCAGTGTGGGTCCTAACTGTGGCGTGGTTTCAGGGAACCCCTTGCCCCATGGGAGGGCCACACTCTCAGCTCAGGCCTGGATCCTGGGTGGAGAACCTCCTGGCCCACAACACAGTTATGGGGAAGCTCAGCTGTCTTGGGCTCCTGCCTACCAGCAGACACCAAGGAAAAACTGTGGAGTAGAGGAGCGAGGAGAGGAGTGAGGCTCACCACAGACTGCCAGTTTGTGAGTCTCAGGCAGACCTACCTCCATATGCAGACTTTCTGGTTGGGTGGGGCCACTTCAGCACCTCCCCGGTGGCTCTGCCCAGAAGCCAGGAGCAGACTTTTGAGCCCTGCCAGAACAGCTACCTTGTCAGCTTTTGTAGAGCCTGAGGGAAGGCTCATTCAACCCAGCCCTGCCCAACTACACTTGCCCACCCACCTCTGCCATGGTAAAGAATAAGGACTCACCTGGAAGTTCCAGGGCCTCATCCACCACCTGGGGCATTCAAGTGCCTCTCCTGAGGGACTAGAGCTGGTCACAGGAACTAAAAACAACATTGTAGCTTGTTCCAGCAAGTGCATGCTACTAATAGGGAGGTCAAGTTGCATGCCCTTTACAGTATTTACTGACTCAATTTTGGAAGCAATTTGGGGGGTCCAAGGGGTGGCCATTTGGGGGAGCACCTACCCCTCCACACAGAAAAACTGTGCTACTGGATCAGGGCAGAAAGAACCCAGCCTGGGGCCTTAGCATGTAAGCATTTAGGCCCCTACCCTGTGAATAGCTCTCCTGGTTTGGAGACCTTGTCCTGACCCTCCTACCAGTGTCTCCCCTTAGTGGCTGCAAAAGTAACTTCTGAGCCCTGCTGAAGCTTTGCAAAAGCATTTCAGACTCCCACAACCTAGTCAGGAAATCCCTTGCTCCTCATCCCACCTCGGTGTTGGTGGAGATCAAGAAACCCTGTGGGAGCTACAGGGTCCCTCCTAAAGCTTGGGTACTCAAGTACTCCACCTGAGGGACCAGAGCCTACCACAGGCACAAAAGAACATCTTAGCAGCTGACTTTGTTACACGAAAGATCAACCGATGGCAGGGAGAACAACGATATAGCCCACGATAGCATCTTCCAACTAAAGCAAACAGGGTATGGCTGATTCACACTCACAAGTACCACACACCATCACCAAGAGTAAGCTGGGGGACATAACTCAATACATGTTGTTGGGAAGAGGTGAAGACAGTTGTACCCAAGAGGCACAACAAACCTCCTAGAACACCTCATAGGCAACTCAGGACCAGCATTCTTATCCCTGGAATGCTCAGGGTTTGATCCTTGGGGATCCAGAGTCAGGAAGGCCCATAAGCCAGGCCAAGCACCCCCAGGTCTTGACCGAGAGGACAGATGAGAAGGAATCAGTGAAAAAACTCCAGAAACATGAAAAATCAGAGTGAAAGAACACCCCCAAGGGAAAACAATAACTCACTACCAATGGATGCCAACCAAAATGAAAAGATTGAAATAACAGATGAAGAATTTTGAATATGGAGTATAAGGAAGCTCAATGAAATACAAGAGAAAATAGAAACACAACACAGAGAAACCACAAAAACAATGCAGGATATGAATGAAAAATTTATTAAGGAAATCAAATTATTAAAAAAAATCAAACTGAACTAGAAATGAAAAATTCATACAAGGAAATACAAAACACAGTGGAAAGCCTTAAGAATAGGCTAGGTCAGGCAGAAGAAAGTGACTCAGAGCTTAAAGACAGTACCTTCAAGTTAAATAAGACAGTCAAAGAGAAAGAACTGAGAAACAAGAGGAATGAACAAAACCTGAAAGAAATATAGGACTATGTAAAGAGGCCAAACATAAGAATCATAGGCGTCCCTGAGGATGAAGAAGAAAATACACAAGGGTTGGGAAACCTATTTGAAAGAATAATTGAGGAAAATTTCCCCGGCCTTGCTAGAAATCTACATATCAGGTTCAAGAAGCTCAAAGGACCCGTGGGGAGATTCACTGGGGAGAGGCAATCACCGTAACACGTAGTCATCAAACTGGCCAAAGTAAACAAGAAAGAGGCACTCCTACAAGTCATAAGGCAAAAGCAGCAGGTGACTTACAAAGGAAAAACCCATCAGACTAACTGCAGATTTCTCAACTGAGACCTTACAGGCCAGAGGGATTGTGGCCCCATTCTCAGTCTTCTTAAACAGAATAATGCCCAGCCTATAATTTTATATTCTGCAAAATTAAGTTTCTTATATGTGGGAGAAACAAAGTCTTTCTCAGATAAGCAAACACTGAGGAAATTTGTCAAGACCAGACCTGCCCTGCAGGAAGTATTCAGAACTACATTATACAATGATCAGCACAATAGATGCCTACCATTGTAAAACCACCCAAAAGCTAAAGGTCAGAGACCAGATACCACAATGGCTCAAGAGGCAAAACAAAGCAATAAAGTTCTACTCTACAGGATGAACAGAAATCCACCCCACTTACCTATTCTTTCAATAAATGCGAATGGCTTGAACTCCCCACTCAAGAGAAATAGACTGGCTGAATGAATAAAAAATTACAAGCCAAGTATCTGCTGTCTCCAGGATACACATTGAACCCACAAGGTCTCATTCAGACTCAAGATGAAAGGATGGAAAACAGTATTCCATGCACATGGAAACCACAAGAAGGCAGGTGTAACCATTTTCATATCAGATAACACAGTAAAGAAAGACAAAGATGGTCAGACAAAGAGAACAATTTAACAAGAAATCGTATCAATTCTAAATATTTATGCACCTAACACAGGTGCACTCAGATTCATAAAACAAACCCTACTTGATCTGAACAAAATGAAATGTTAATTAGATCTTCTCTACCTTATTTATTTTTTTCTCTTGATCAGACTTATACTGAAAATGTTATATAAAAGTCTTCTATTTTTCATGTATTACTGTCTAGTTGCCTTCATATTTCTGTAGTTTCTGACTTGTAAAAGTGATGTCTTTGTTATTTTATGCATAGATATTCATAACTGTTTTATCTTCATAGTTAAATGTGAATTTTAGTATTAAAAAGTGGTCTTTGATGCCCTTTGGGTTGAACTTTACATTGTCTGGTATCAAAATTTAAACTTCTGTTTTCACCTTCCTTAACTCTATTTTAGATGTGCTTCTTTTACACCAAGCACCTAGAGTAGTTAAGTCTTTGTAAGACAAAATCAAAATCATATTTACTGGGTAAATTAAGCCTTGAATTTCTTGAAAATTCTGCTTTATGATGCTTTTCTGGAATCTGTTGCCAGTCTACTAGTTTGGTATGTTATTTAATCTTCTTGCATTGATCCTCTAAGGAATTTCTCTTTATATTTAAATTCTAGTAATTTACTGGTTATGTCTTGGAATTGATCCCTCTTGGAACAATTTTTTCAAGTGTGTAGGGGGCATGTTAACATGTAAATTCAAATCTTACTTCTAAAAAATTTTTTGGATTTTAATATTAAAATGAATTTTCTTCAATTGTTTAGATATTTTTCTTGAAGGAATTTAATTATACAGCTATTGGATCTTTTTTGCTTGTTTTTCTTTTACACAATTTTTGTCTGAGACACTTTCACCCTTTTTGTCTTTGACATAATGGTTTTCTCTATCTCACTTTCATTCATGGGATGATTTTCCCACTTCTTTTCAATGTCTCATGTTAAGCTTTTATTTGAATCTGTCCATGTCCTTCAGATCCGTCTGTGTTATCACAAATGACAGGATTTTCTTCCTTTTAAAAAGTGAATATTATTCCATTGTGTGTGCCCATTCATCATTAATGGACACTGAGGTTGATTCCATGTCTTTGCTACTGTGAATAATGCTGCAATGAACACAGGATTGCAGATACCTCTTTGACATATTGATTTTATTTTCTTTGGATATGTATAACCAGAAGTGAAAGTGCTATGCTATATAGTAGTTCTATTTTTAACTTTTTGAAATACCTCCATACTGTTTTCCATAATGGCTGTACTAATTTAAATTCCCTCCAACAATGTGCAGGGCTCTACATTCCCTCCAACAGGGTACACGGTTCCTTTTTCTCCAGATTCTCATGAACACTTGTTATCTTTTGTATTTTCTATTATAGCCATTCCAACAAGTGTGAGAGCCATTCTAAAACATTGCGGTTTTGGTTTGCATTTCCCTGAAGATTAATGATGTTGAACATATTTTTCTATCAATATATCACCCACATTGTCATCCTTCTTTGTGGTCTATTGACAAACCAAACATACTCTTACTCCAAAGCTTTGTAAGTGATATTCCTTCTTCCAGGAAATCATTTCCACAGACATATACATGGCTTATACCTACAGGTACTATAAGTTACTATACTTAACCGCAAGTATCTCTTCGTGTATAACCTTATCAAAAAGACATTTCTAGAGCACACTATATAAAATATATCTCTCCCTACTCTCTGCGCTCATTTTATATATTAATTTATGCATTTCTTCATCTTCTTTCTCTCTTTTCTAGAATATAATTTTCCTCAGGGTAGAAATTTTGTTCTGCATTCCCAGAAACTAGAACAGAAACAGCTGTCAGTGTAAAAAAGTTGTCCATAAATATTTGTTTTATGAATGAAGGACTGTATATGTTTTTTATTTAGTTATTTATGTCCTTTAAGGAAAATAACTTGGCTTCTTAAATGTAATTAATCTCGGTTGCTAGTGATTCTTAGGAACATGTTGAACTCATACACAAGTGGTACGCAATAAAGACTTAGTGATAAATATTGAAGAGACATTTTATTTTATATCATTTATTTTCTTTTCATTTCAACAAGTTTTTATAGAGCCTATCTTCTATAATCATTTACTGTAATAGGTGCAAGTAATACAAAATTTAATAAAACATGGTTTCTGCCATGAAAAAAAATTACTCCTAATTATTTCAACCTTTAATATTTAAAAAGAACAGATTTGTAGACATTTATATTTGCATTAGACATTTTATTCCAGATATTTAGGAAGCACAGGGAAAACATTATATATACAACATGTGCATAGTTCCTGATTTAGATGTCTGTTTCATGTTCATCATACCATACTAAGAGCCAGAAGATAATTATATAAGATGTGCCAAAAATTTGATTCCAGGCATAAAGACCTAAATGTAAAGCATTAACTTAACCTAAATAATACTGGCTTTAACTACTGGCATTTGTGTGCACCTCCTCGTCCTTTTTCTTTTCTTTTCTTTTCTTTTTCTAATTTTTTAACAGATTCTTTCCTAGGTATCTATCTTTTGCCAGGATGTATTTACTTGCTATTGTTTTATAAATGTTAGATTGCTAGACATGAGCTGGACATGAATATGTATAGGCTTATCTAAAGACCTCAAAGTGCTGATATCCTAAGATCAATAAGCAATACGGGCAATTCAAAATGCAAAACCTCTTAAAATATAAATAGTAATTATAATAATACTTACCACATTTTTAGTGTTACCCTTCTAAATTCCTTTCATGAAATAACGCATTTTATATAAATAGGCAGTTTGGATCGGCCCTCAGATTGCTCTATTATATTTCAAATAATATAATAAAAGATAGATATATTTTATTGTGTTGAGAAAAGCATAAAGGGACCCTATTCTATAATGATTCTGTTGATTAAACTATTTAAAGAGGGAAGAGACTAGAAATCAGGATTTATTGCAGTGGGCTATTGAAGTACTTTCTCTTCTTCAGCTTATTAGAGCTAATGGCCCCCATCCACTCATTAGCCAGCTAATATAAATACTGACAAGATAGCTGAGGTTCTACTAGGATTGTAGCTAATTCATACACTTCATGAAGACAATCCTCCGCGCTAGCTGTATATTGTTCACTTGTTTAGTCAGCAGGCTGCTAAAAAGGCACTCGCTCTCCATAATACTACCTCTAAGGGACAATGATAATGATCCAAAAAGCTCAAATGGATTCAAGTTTTATTTTGCTTTTATTTTTTAACAGAAAGTGATATATTAAAGGAAATTTTGTCAATGATAAATCATCAATCTCAATACAAAAATAATTTTGTGAGAATAAGACATTTCTGAGTGTAATGCCCCAATGGGAGAGGAGAGTTTCCAAAATGCAGGAAGAAATTGTCTATGATGAAGCAAGACCTAGAATTTCTGTTGAAAAAACAATGGATTTATGATAGGCAATTTGAATGGAAGTTATGCTTTTAATAGTTCCTAAGCATACTTCAGAATTTGGGGTACTATTTGAATACTTTTAAATATTATTTGACTTCAATATCCAAGAGATGCTTAAACCTGTATCATTTCAGGAATCACAGGTAAATGCTTCCCAATGACCTTGAAAAGATGGCTGAAAGATACATGTGTATGCCAAAAGAGAGAAATATTAACATTTGCTTAGCAAGGGTTGGGCCCAAGTCTCAAAGCTGAGGACTCTAGAAAATTGGATTAAACATAAAAAAACACCACCTACTTTTCATGGTAGTTATCCCAAAATAAGTCCCATTAGAATCTATTTGTCATTGCATTCCCACCCACTTCCACTCCCATGCCCACCCCACACACATGCATGCACACATTCATAGAAAGCCTACC
Organism: Indri indri; assembly: GCA_004363605.1. Lineage (NCBI taxonomy): Eukaryota > Metazoa > Chordata > Mammalia > Primates > Indriidae > Indri > Indri indri. The sequence continues at coordinate 23,389 of RJWJ010004162.1, read as the reverse complement.
TCACTTCTTGAACCTCGTCAATTCGAATCCAATAAATAAATAAATAAATCGGAGACAGAAGGCAATAGGAAATTCAATTCAGATGTGAGAGCAAGAGAGCACATTACCAGCTTTCCTGCCACCCTTGTCCTAGCCAGAGCCATAGCCTTAGCCTGGCTGCTATAGGAGGTGGAGACAGATGGGAGAGCATTGGAGTTAGCAAGGCTTCTCTTGCTTGCTGGTGGTCTGTGTCTACAACCAGACACAGGCTAAGGAGAAATCATTAAGAAATTTGTATTCACACAAACTAACCTCTTCACTCAGTGACTTTGTACTCTAGTAAATATAGCTCAAGCAGGGTCTTAGACTCTCACAAATAAGTTTCAAAATTGACCACCTATCTTATTTCGGAAAAATTACTTCATTTTTGTATGCCGCAGTCCCTCCATTTGAGAAATCCATTTGTTATAATTATTATACTCACAATGGATATAATATATTTCTTTTCTCATGGGGAATTATGAGAATCGAAAGAGTATTTTTAAAGCATTGAATGTTGCATTTGTCAAAAAGAAATATTATATACCCGTGAGCTTAAAGAAAGAAGTCGATTTACATACTATAATGCTATTCCAGAGTTCAAATGTTAGATTTATTTTACTAAGGCATATATTATATTTAAAAAGAAAGCTAAGAGAAATATATGTAAGTTATCTGGGTGATTATATAAGTTATTTTTTTCAGGAAAAGAGTTTGACAATTTTCATATGCCATTTTTCATTTTTCTATTATAATTTAAAAGCTTAATAATGCATTGAATCTTAAGGATGATTTCCAATTCTTATGTGTCAGATTATGTATTGAAAATAAAATTGTCTAAATTCTGTTTCTCTTTTTCTATTTCCTTTTCTTTTCCTTTTGTGTTGCTATGGAAATTTGAGCCAATGTTTTCTAAGTACAGAATATGTTTTATCTGTATTGGTTAGTAAATTTTGAATGGTAATACTCACATAGAGCAATATCTTGGGAAGTGTCATAACACTATAATTTTTCTGAATCTAAAGAAAAATAGATCTAGATTGAGTCAAGGAATAGCTACACATATTCCTTCCTTAAAAATAATTAATTCTTTTTTTTTAAAATTTTCATTCTAAAGAGGAGAGTATAAAATTAGCATAATTTTATGCTAATAATTTAGCATAGACGATCCTAATATTTTAGCTTTAGAAAATTATTGAGTCAAAAGACAGCGATAACATTTTCACTGAATCTTCATGTTTTGCATGAGTCTAAGTACTTTCAACTAAAATGAATATTTTCAAAAGAAACAAGAGTATCATATTTTTCATATTCTTCCATATAGCAGATACAACTATGATTTCCAGAAATAAGGGAATAACTGATCATAACCTGAAATGACAGAGAAAATAAGGAAACAGCTCAGTTAAACCTGTGTGCACTGAACCACTTGATAAACGTAACACAAAACTAAAACTGGAGGATCAGGCAAAGTGTCAGATAAGGAAGAAATAAATAATTACTTCATTTATAGGCCAATACTTTGCATGTGTGTGTATATGAATATGTGTAATATCTTCTATTTTTATACCATCTCGATTATATTATATGCATTGTGAATAGGTCTTACTATTGGCAAGATCAATAATGGCCTCTAGTTTCTAAATCACATTAGATATTTATTAGCTATTATCATACTTGATTTTGACCAGTCTATAGTCCTTAAAACTAATGTTTTCATGCCTTAGTTTCTATTTGTTTTCCTTCTGCCTCTCTGTTCAGTCTTTTTTCAATCCGCTTCATGAATTCTCCCTCTTTCTGTCCTTTAGACAATTAGTTTTCATTATATTTCTCTATTCATTCTTCTTGACTCCTTACTGTAAAGATGTTTTTTGGAATATCTCATCTATGATCATGGCTTCTGTCATGTCTATTTAGATAAATTTCAAATCTATATCCCTAATCCTGACTTCTACAATGAGCTTTAGACACCATAAATTCAACTGCCTACAAAACAGCTCAATTTATAATCCTCCTAGTACTTTAATTCTAAAATATAAAAAAATGAAACCATCATCTTTACACCACAATCCATTCATTCCTTCTATATTTCACATTTCAGTGAATGGCAACTCTTTTTACTTAGGCAAACAATATGGAGAACTTTTAGTCAAGGCTTTTAATTTTTATACTCAATTGCTGCTGCAATATTATTATGCCTACCTCACCGAAACCCACCTTGTTCTCTCCATACTCATTACCACCGCCTAAAGTAATGCCAACCTCATATGTGATCCATAGCAATATTTACATCATCAATATCCTAGTTGGTCATGCTGACTTGCTCTTACACACAATATCCACTTTCCTTAGAAGCATACTTGCTCACACAATTCTCTGGTTGAACTGTCTCAATGCTTGCAGTGCCCTCTCCTTAGTGTGTTATATAAAGCCCTCTATGATCCAGGGCTTTGCCTTCAGCTTCAGCTTCACTGATCACCACTTACCCCTCCCTAGTGTATATGTCAGTAACTAATTACTTTCTGTACAGACTTGACTCCTTGCCTTTGCACATGCTGCTCTCTCTTAAGAGAATCACCTGCCCAAGCCTCGTCCCTCATCTGGTGGTGTGTATTTCAACACTCCATCTTTCAGATTGAGTGAGGTGCCTCCAATGTTGTCACATGACTGCCAGCCCTAATTGTCTGCAACTTAATCGTCAGCTTTTTTGTCTCTTCCACTGAGATTTTTTTAGGGCACAGATTCTATATATTATCTATGTCTCTCCAGATTAAGTCCATTGTCTGAAAAAAAGTGGTGTTTAGTAATTATAAATAAAATGAATAATTACAGATTGAATTTGTGAATAAATGCCTGTGATAGGTAGAATAATGGTCCTCTAAGATTACTACATACTGATTTCCAAAACCTGTTAATATTTTACCTTATATTAATAACAAAAGGGACTTTGCAGATGTGAGAGTTAAGAGTTTTGAAATGAGAAAACCAACCTGGATTCTCTGGGTGGGCCTAACGTAAACACAAGGGTCTTCATATGAGAAAGGCAGGAAGGTCAGCGCCAAAGACAGGTTTGAAGATGTCACACGACCAGATTTGAAGACAAAGGGAGAAGCCATAAGTCAAGAAATGTCAATGGCCTCTAGGAACTGAAAAAGGCAAGGAAACATTTTCCCCCAGAACCTCCAGAAGGAACTTGGCTCAGCAGAAACCTTGATTTTAGCCCAGTGAAAGCCATTTCAAACTTCTGACCTCTAGAAGTATAAGATAATAAGTACATGTTGTTTCAAGCCGCTTAATTTGTGGTACAATCATCCCTTAGTAGCTGTAGGAGATTGATTCCAGGACCCTCTTGAATACCGAAATCCATGGATGCTCAAGTCCCAGATATAAAATGGTATAATATGTGTATATAATCTACACATATCCTCCCATATACTTTAAATCATCTCTGGATTACTTATAATACCTAAGACAATGTAAATGCTATGTAAATAATTGCTATACTATATTAATTTCCATTTGTATTATTTTTATTGTTGTATGGTTGTTTTTTTTTTTCTCAAACATTTTTGATCCACAGTTGATTTAATCTGTGGATAGGGAAATCTTGGATACAGAGGGTCAACTGTACTTTGTTACGACAAAAATGGAAAACAAACACATGGCTTATATTATTATTATTATAGTTCCATAACACATAACTTGGAAAATAAAAAATGTGCAGTAATTGTTATATGTTGTAACATGTACAATAAGTACAGTGTCCTGTACTTATATTTGATAAATGGCAATCCTAAATCTGGTGAACATAAGGTTCAGCGTGTCACTGTTATACAAGGACACAGAATTCCATCCCAGGTTCAAATACTCAAAGCTCTAGATCTGAAGTTGACTTTAATATAGGCAATCTAGGCCAGTTCCCAAACTGATTTCATATCTTGAATGTCTAAAATAGACCCATAAGTTTGATTTACTAAGGTGTATGAGTGATGCTCATGAATAGACCTATATTTATAGAACCCTCTACCCATTGGGTTTTTAGGATGAGGATGTGACCCAGGTTTTGCGACACCTCTCTCAGATTGCTGTGGGAATGATTCGATTTTCTTGACAGGGTAATTATGATATCTTGGCAGAAAAAGATTTTAGAATTGGTGAAGGAAATCATCAGTGCATTATGAATAATTTCAAAAGATAACAGTACTGGATGATAGCTATGGTTTAATTCAGGGATCAGTTGGCTTTTAACACATGCACTAAAGCAGGCACAAAACGTCCCCACCTTGAGCAGATTTTTTTTTAGTCATGTCTTTTCCTCTTTCTTCTCTTGTAAAAATAGAGAATGAAAGGATCTTTCTGGCATTCGTTCCTTAACAAACAAATGGCATGTTTACTAAGATCTCCACTCCCTTGTAGATGGTTAGTTTAGAATCCAGGGTGACAATTCTGCCTGTGCTAGATGTCTTATTCCACAGTATTCATAAGCATTTGTTGCTTCCCAATCCAAACAGAGGCAGTTAATGATGTCCATAATGCTCCATCAACATGACTTAAATTCAAAGATGTTTTCATGTGTAATATTCACACTGGAAAAAAAAAAGTGATAATTAAGAGTCTGAAGTACAAAAGGGTAATGCACTGTCCTCTTCCTCAGTAGGGAAGTTCATTAGCAGTGGAATCATGTCATTTGCCCATCTGTTCATAATTGCATTCACCCCGGGAACTAAGTGAAGGAAGTTACATCACATGGTCCTTATATACACAAGTCCGTAAATCACATGTATGTTCTTATCCACATGGATGACTAGAGGAAATAAAAAAGCAAAACAGCAACAACAAAACCTTAGCAGCAACAGTAACAACTAATTGAGCCTTTTTCAAGCTTAGTTTAGGCAGATGACCTCATTAATTTTGTAATCTTGACAAGATATTCTATCTCTAGGAAATTTCACAGTAAAATAAGATGCTGCTGCCTGTGTGTGCTATCAAGGCCATATTGTGGGGGTAATTATCTTTCAACTGGTTGGAGACACACCTCTTGTTTGTATGTCCTAAACATCGGGTGCTTAGCAGCTGCTGTAGTATCAATGGGGGAATGAAACAAGCCCTCATTAGATTAGCACTGAGCTTATTGCTGGTGCCAGTCTCATTATTATTGGTGACTAAACTGGCAGATTGTCGGGATGCCTCATGGCGAGATGAGCTTTTGCAGCTCTTTGTTTGCAGTTATTATAAACAATGAAGTGAAAGCAATCCCTTGGGCATAGTCATGTCTCAGAGGTTTTTTGTGAGCAGCAATCAGCTTGCAGAGACAGCATTGGTAAACAATCTCTTATTTTAAGGAATGATATTAATTAAAGCTTGAAGTGTGGTTTGGAAAAAGAACTTGTTAATTATTTAATGTCACCTGCTCTGATCGGGCCCGCCAGTTGAGAGTGATATATATATATACATATACACACACACACGCACACACACACACACACATATATATATATTGCCTCAAATATGCTTTGCCTGTCATGAATACCAATGAAAATATAAGCTTCCAAGTGGTAAAAACCTGTTTTTCATTTTAAATAATCTGCAAATGTGAGACATTACATCATAGTCTTAAATGCAAAGCAGATTTTCTTACTTTCCTTGGAAAACAGTATTGAATCCAAAGCCTGCACTCTGCTGCATTACAAACTAGTTAGAATTGCTTAGGTCACCGGAATGAAATTATTAATCTATCTAGAAAATGATTCAAAAACATTTGGCACACAGTGCCATTACATATTTGAAAAATCAAGACTGGAATTGGGATAGTAATATTTAGTTTAATAAATGAAAAAATGAACTGAAACTTAAAAAATTCATATTAAAAATTATATAAATGATGCCTCACCTTACTTTAATATATGGGGTTAATATATGCACAAAAGTAGATGACAGATAGCTCTAAACAAATCCTAGGATATAAAAATATATTTTGCATATTTAAGTACTCTTATGCCTTCTGGGTTTAAGGCTTATAAATCTTGACCCCAGATTCTAATATCTGCATAGGAAAAGAGATTTTGGGAGCCTAAACCACCCAATTGGTTTGTTGTTGTTATCATTTTCTATGTGTGAGGTAAACTCAAGAAGGCAGAATATTTTTCCAGCAAAATAACTATGAATGGCTTCTGAGCTGAATCTGATCTCCTTACATTGCTTTGTGAGAATGCGAATTACTGTCTTCTAGTAAGACACACTTTTTCCAGAAGATCATCTCTATGACAAAAGGAAGACAGCCAGTTTCAACCATTTCCCCAGAGAGCAGTAATGAATGTGCCATGGATTGTAATTTGCAGTTTGGCTGTGCTCTTAAATAGAAGAGAGATAGTTGGCAGTTCAAATCATGCATCCACAGTGCTTTGATGATGCTGAAAATCTGCCTTTATTTTCTCTGTACTACCACGGGAGTCAGCACACACTACATCGAAAGTCATTGTTATTCACCTTAGAATTATTTTTGCAGACTCCCAGAAGCTTACCTACAAGTTAATTCTTCAAGATTAGCTATTTCTTCTTAAGTATCTGAACTCCATGTCTTTTAGGAACCATCATATCACACAGGGATTTGTGTGAGAGACAAAGACAATTCTTTCAATTTCCACATGAAATTTACTTTCCTTGGTATATCAACATGGAAACTCAACCTTTACTTAAATTTTTCACCAAAAACATTTTAAATTATAAAATCACCTTCAATAATTCTGTCATTTAAGTGCATCTTAATACTTTCTCTCAATAAAAGTAACCTTTTTAAAAGCATACACCTGAGGCTCTACTGCAGTATCAACTGTTTTAGAATTACAGAGATATTTAAATATATGTTTTCTAAGTGTCGTTGTTGCTTAGGAAGTTTGACAAAATACCTTAAAAAAATTACATGGTTCAGAAACATGACAGACAATAGATTTTGCTTTAAAAGATTGAGTGAGATTAAGAATAATTTTAAAAATCTATAAAAATATCACCTTAGAAAGTTATAAACACTTGAAGAACCACAGTAATATGTAAAAATGTTCTTTATATCTAGAAAATTCTTGATATCCTTTGAATATATTACTTTTTGGTTGCATTTTCAATAGATCACTCAATAAATAAACATGTAAACACTTGTATAATATTTATGATTTTCATGAGCAATCTGTCACTATTTAACAAAAACTACTATTAGGAATATGTGAACACAAATGCCTCTTTCTAAATACCGCTAATAACAGAAATGTACAGATGTTCAAACATTAGTATGATTCGATTTCTCTCATGGAAGGTGGGAAATTTGCATTTCCCAAAGGAGGAAAACATCCTTAGAAAGTATTCAGAAATTTTCTATCAAAAATAACTGTAATAGATTAGAAATAACTTTTCAAAGTTTAGGACATTCTCCGTGAAAATATGAAAAGCACAGTCATGTTAATTTACTAGTCACATAAACTCAATAAAATTTATATTAATGGGCTTATGTTCTTCTGACTTGAACTGAAAGTGTTCAAGTGTATGTGTATATATACATACATATATATAGTTTCTCATTTCTATGTGTGTGGTTTTGTTTTTCCTTTGAGACAGAGTCTTGTTCTGTTACCCAGGCTATAGTGCCCTGGCATCAGCCCAGCTCATAGAAACCTCAAACTCCTGGGCTCAAGTGATCCTCCTGCCTCAGCCTCCCAAGCAGCTGGGACTACAGGCATGTGTCACCATGCCTGGCTAATTTTTTTCTATTTTTAGTAGAGACGGGGTCTCACTCTTGCTAAGGCTCGTCTCGAACTCCTGACCTCAAGTGATCCTCCCACCTCCGCCTCCCAGAGTGCTAGGATAATAGGCGGAAGCCACCGCACCCAGCCTGTCTGTGTGTGTTAAAGGGAGAGTTTTTTGAATACTTTAAAATTACATAGTTTGTTAAATGTATGTCATAATTAGTGTGTTTGCCTCTCTGCCTTGATCCCTCAGAATGAGAAGTAAAAACGATTTTAGCCTCTTAACCAAACCCCTTGCATTCCTAAACCAATGAAAACTATTAATAAGTCTAGAAATACAGTATGGCCTCATCTCTGACCAGGAATTATCTAAGAAGAGACCACATTGTAACATTCTCAATTTTGTGGACCATCAGGTCTCTCTCAACTACTCAACACATCTGTAGCAGGAAGGTAGCCATAGACATTGGGTGAACAGCATGGTTGTGTTCCAATAAAACTTTATTTGTGGACACTGAAATTTAAATTTATTATTATTTTCATGTGTCATGAAATAATATTCTTTCTTTAATTTTAAAAAGCTATTTGAAATTTTTAAAAAGATAGGCTTAGCTCTTGAGCCATACAAACACAGGCCGTGAGTGAGACTGGGCCCAGGGATCAGAGTGTGTTAAGGCCTAGAGTACCTGCTGTGCCTGGATGTGGAAAGGGGGGCTGGGTGGTGTTCTTGAGCCCCAGGGGGCCTACAGGTCTATAACCTACGTCCCTAGTCTCATGCAGGAATTTCTAAAATTAGTACTTAGTCTATTTGACTTCCAGGCTAGCACTTGCTAACGTGCATTGCATAGTGGGATGTTAGGGGGCCAGTAGATCTCAAGCTACCTGCTGAGTTTCTGCTTTATTCAGACAGGTTCACCTTCTTAGAACTAAGACGCTGGCATAGAAAACAACTACTGGCCAGTAGCCACTGCTGCCTCACCTCTTGGACATACTCTGCATTTTGCATTAGCCTTGGTTTACTTCTTTGTAGTCTTGACCTCATCACAGATTAAAATGAGCCACTTGTGGTTTCTTGTGTACTCAACAGGTTGATGACACACACAGGCATTAATTTCTCACTATCGTTATCTGTATTAGTCCTAGTTTAAATCTGTCAGTACACACCTCCTTGGCCTATTGATATAGAAGCATTAATTGTTAGAATTGTTAGGAAGAGTATTAAAGTAATGATTTGGGGAAATCTTCACCCATCAGTTTATCATATGATACTGCTTTTTTATTCTCCTAATGATCTTATAAGAGAATAAGTCTGGAACTCAGGCTCTTTTGGATCAAATATCATTTCTGCTATTTATTGGTTATGTGACCATGGATATAATTTTAATTTCTTAAACTCAGGTTTCCTCAATAGTAAGGTGGAAATATTAATGTGTCTACCTTATAGGAGTATTGTATTAAATGTCATAACATATGTGGCTAGCTAGATACATTTCTAATTGTTTTCTATCCTTGCATATCCTTGCATTATAAGTTGCAATAAATTTAGTGGCTTAACACAATGTACATTTATAATCTCATGGTTTTTTCTTCTAAGTTAGATATCAGGCGCAGCTTACCTGAATTCTCTGTTTTAGAATGTCACCAGGCTGCAATCTTGGTGTTAGCAGGAGCTGTGGCTTCATCAGATGTTGACTGAGTAAAGATCCACTTCCAATTTTCCAATCTTCATCAGTTTGTTGGCAGAATTCGTTTACTGTGGCTGCAGAATCAAAGGTTCCAGTTCCCTAAATGGAGACTACGGGCAGCTCTTAGAGCCTGCTCCCAGTTTCTCACCATGTGGGCTCCTCCAGCCTCACAACTTACCTCTTTGAAGTCAGCAACAGAGAATTTTTGACTTCAGGGAGTATCAGTAACTTTTTTAGGGGTTTTCACCAGATCATTTGCTCCAAACTTTTGTGTACAGAATAATTCCTCCATATCCTACTAAAAATGCAGACTTGTATCCTGCTGCCACTTATTTTACTCAGTAAGTCTAGGATAGGGAGCTAGGAATGTACATTTTTAACAAGCCCATTATGTTTTCTGATGCGAATTGTCCAAAAAGTACATTTTAAAAACCAATGACTCTGTTAGGTAAAATAAGACTTCTTGTCTTGTATCCAGGAGTTTGGTCACTTTCATTATCAACATGAATATGTGACATTAAGTTAATATCCATAAATATGTATGGCATAATGAATTCAAGATGGTCAGAAGATATAGAAATGTGTAAATAATGTTAATATTTCTTAAGCATAAAACACTCTATGTCAAACTATGGAAAGGTCTATTATACAGTCTGTCTAAAAAGATTCAATTAAGGGAAATGCCACCCCATAATACAAATGAGAAAAGAAGTAAAAGAATATCAAAAAAAAAAAAGGGCAAACTGGGATGTATCCAGTAGAATATAATTAAAAATGTATTTCCTGTGCTGTGTAAACTATTAATAAATTGCCTACAGTCTTTCTATAAAAGAGCTTAATATTTAATCAAAGGAAATTAGAGTGTATTTAAAACCACTAATAAGAAACCAAGCAAAAAATTGAGTAGTAAGGAAACTATTAGCACTAAATTAAAGATGCATAAATATATTAACTAAATATGGGACTACATTCTGCATCTGATTATTCAGAGACATATTCAAAGTCACTATTAAATGTCCTGTGATCTCAGTGATGCAAATGGCCAAATGATCCAGTTAGAGTCAATTTTATAATTAGGCAAGCAGCCTGATATATTTTAAAGAGGTCATACTTTAGGAAGATACAAATGCATTTTAAAATTGAACTCTACCTCTTGTTACCTATGTGATGAGATACAATATCTTCTTTGGGATACTCATACGTAAAATGATGGTAATATGTACTGTGGCTTGTGGGAGAAATAAAAGAGATAACTGTGTATTGAAGTACACGGCTCAGAAAAAACATACAATAAGTACTGGCTCCCTTACTCATTTTTCTCTTCCTTAAGTATTCCTTATGGGAAAAAGAAAAATACTGCAGGACTTTCAGATATGATTTTTATTACTGAAAATGGAAATTTTCTAGCCTGGGTTCTATGTCTTTTCATTATTTAGGTATGAAAGGCAGACTTTTCTCATAGGTATTTCTATTTGTGTAAGCAATGTGATTTTTGGAGATGCGATATGCCAGTGATTTTGAATATGGAAATTCTGAGTATCTAGGTTGATAAAGTAGATTTTATGCAAGATCAAGGCCTGTGTGAACATCTCAATATAGTTTCTTTATTTCAACCTGAATCAGTAAATAATTGAACATGAGGACACCAGAGATATCTTTTTTCCTCTTTAGGACTACGCATAAAATGGACAGATTGGGTCCTTGTCTTTGCAGTATTTATGCTTCAAGGTTGTCCCAGTTAATTTTTTCTTAAGCATTCAGTGTTTAAGTGTTGACCTGTGCCCTGAGGGCTGTCTTCCTTTTCAGCCGGAGAAAGTGTGAGTCAGGATCGCTTACTCAACAGTGTCCAGTTCACTGACAGCCCCATTTGGGTCTCGAGTCCCCAGGTCTCATGTCTTTGCCTCATACCAAAAAGTGCTTGACACGGAGTTTTCACCACATACCTTTTATTCACTCAAATGGCAACTACATGTCCTGTGACACTTCTGCTATTTGGGGACCTCTTGTTCTGTATCTTTCCCCCCGCCTCCCCTCAGTGCCAAAGTTTCTGACTTTACCCCAACCTTCAAGCAACTATCATAGCCTGAAGCCCAATTTCTAATCCCTGCTGTCAGACTTCCTTAATTTAAGCCATTTTCCCACTTCAACTCCCAGGGGTTGCTAATCCCTCCCGTTCTTGGATAGAAATTCTGAACCTTGGTTTAAAACATTTACTTATGGTACTTGATGCTAAAAAGACTTAACCCCAGGGAAAGAATTCTGTTTTGTACCTTTCTTTAGATACTTTTAGCCATATGACATCTTTAATTGTGTCTAATTTTTAGAGATCTATAGCATTCTCTTCTTGGCTTTTCTGAACTGGTTTGACCTATTTTACTTACATGTGGTCAAAGGGCAGTATTCCACATAGAGGGCCGTAACTCTATTTTGTGTGCTTCCTCAGAGGAAAAAATGATCTGGCAACAGAATATAACCAAAAACATGTAAGAATAGAATAAACTATAAAACAAAATAAGATAAAGACTCAATGTGTATATTCACGTTTTTGTTATTCTTCCAATAATTACAAAATATTTCATACTCCTAAACAGGAAACTTATCTGAAATGTAACATATTGCTAAGAGAAATGGATATGCAAAACACATTTGTTATGGTCACATTAAAATCTACATCCTGAAATCACTGGGAAATTTTATACACAAACATGCAAAGTGTGTGGTTCCTTCTAATACTGTCTTTTGCCTTTATTCAGCTACTCTCACATGGTGACAATGTAAACTTCTCTTTTTGTCATTTTTGTTTTATTCACCCTGAATATGCCATTATTTGTGAGCCTAAATGATGGCACTTCATGATATATTTATTTGGTGCAATTTCTTACACTTTAAAATTTGATTTAAACCATAATACTGACATATTTTGCATGCTATATTTAATAACTGGAAGCCTAGGAGCTGCGAAAAATTAATATCTCTCAGAAGTCAAGTGTAATCATGGTCCAAAGGATGTCCTCCTGTTTTGAGAAGTACATGGCCTGACTAAAATTTTCATATTATATGGTATATTTGATAATTCTTTTTTACTGGCTCAATGCAGATAAGTGGGAAAGGATGTTTCTTGAAGTTAGGCAGACCTGAGTTTGAATCACTTTTCTTTCACTTATTAATTGAATATTTTGGGTCACACATTTAAAACTCAATTCTTCATCTATAAAATACAGATAGAAAAAACAAACAAAACAGAAAAACTGATAGAGTAATTGTGTAAAGTGCATATTTTATAAAAGTCCCAAATGGGAAACAATTTAGAAGGTCCATCTATGAATTTAAAATAAAGTAACACCAAGTTGTGGTATATCCTCACATTTGGAATACTGCTTAGCAATAAAATTACATAACTATTGATAATAGGCTACAATGTGGATAAATATCAAAATATCCAGAGTTGAACAAGTTGGACCCCACAAAAAGAGTTACCTACTGCATGATTCTATATATTTAATATCTTGTGAAGTAAAAACTAACCTGTATTGACAGAAAGCAGATCAATGGTTGCAGGAGGGAGTCAGGACAGAGATGCAGGAAGGAATTAGAAAATGACAGAGGAAACTTTTGGGGCAATGAATTTGCTCGATTCTTGATTACGGTCTCTGTTTCAGGGTATAAAGAAATGCCAAAATGTATTAAATTCTATGCTTCAAATTTGTATAATTTATTGTATGTCATTGGTACTTCAATACAGTTGTTAAAAATGATAAGGGGAACTTTATCTCTTTTTCTGTTCTCTGAAGCATCTTGTCTACAATACAGATGATCTATTTCTTAAAGGTTTAGTAAAACTAACCTGAAACATCTATTTTGTTTGGAATCTTTGGAGTAGAGAGGATTAGGAAGTGGGCATTTGGATTACCAATTTATTTCTTTTCAGGGATGTTGTTTTATTATTCTATTCCAGCATTGATTCAATTTTGCATGGAATGTTTTTACAAAAAATTACTAGTTTCATGTAAGTGTTAAAACTATTGCCTTAAATTTTTCAAACAGATGGTGTAATATTTTTAAGTTATATATTTTTTGAGAAAAGATTACTATATATAACACTATTTAGAAGGCAGATTTGATTATGAGTCAGTCTTTTGTGAAGGGCATGGGATACCTCTTTCTTCGTTTTGGAGTTATGTTGAAGAAAACGTACAGAATTCAGTTGAGTGCTCTGTAAATGAAAAGGAAAAAAATGTTTTCCTTGGTTTGAAGAAGAATTAAGCCTACAGTATTTCAGAGCCTAGTCTTATAAGAACTGCTGTGGGTGGAAGTGCTATTATAAGAAAGCCGCAGCAGAACAGCTAAAGTTAATATATGTACTCTAAGGAGAAGAAATCTCTAGGGTTATGATTTTTATGTTGTACAAGTAAGTATTCTAGAAAGTTCCAAGAGCTGGATTGAGTTATAATTGATTTTACTCTGTTCACTACAATCCTTTCTCTGGGTAAAAGCTTAATGAATATGCATACACAAAGGGTGCAATGCGCACCCTCCGAGAGATGGACACGCTTGGGACTGGGACTTGCGGGGAAGCGGGGGCAAGGGCATCATACGTAACCTAAATACCTGTACCCCTATAAACAACAAACAATAAAAAAAAAAAAAAAAAAAAAAGAAAAAAAATCCATGGTACAAGAAAAAAGAAAAAAAAATCTTGTGATCAAAATGTCATCCCAGCTAATCAGGAGATAAAACATTCTACTTAAAAAAATAGTATCTTTCTAAATTTAGAAACAAAATAAATCTGGTATATAACATGTTATGACATATCATATAATAAAATAGTGGACATATGCACTATAAATATATAGAGTAGCATTTCTTTTCAGGGAACATTGAAACAAATGCAAATTTTGATTAACACGTTTCAAATAGATTCATTGTACAACGAATCACCTTGACATTCAAGCCACTGCACAGTATGATCCCAATCTATAATTCTAATTTTATTCCCTACTTCTTTCCAACCAATGCTCCAGCCAAACTGCAAATATTTTACAAACACATTGTGTTTTCCTACTTCTGAACTTTTTATTACTGTATTCTTTAATTTGTTGTCTTTTCTCATCTCAACACTCTGAAATTTTATACTTCTTTTCAAAATTCAGATAACAGATAACATCTCCTTCAGTTTATCACATTGGACTAAAAAATTTATTATTTTTCTCATAGCACTTTTTATATTCCTCTCAACATTATAATCACTATGTATTAAATTTATCTCCCAATTAGAAAGTAAGCTGGTTGTGGGAAGGGCTGTCAATACTATTTCAGTACCCTGTTTGCTACCACAGTGCCTTCACTTGATCAAAACATATAGATTGAACGAGTATGAAATTGGAATGACACTCATGAACTTGTGTAAGATAATTTACGTAAGTTGTAAAATGGCTCTTCTAATGATTTATACTGGATATAATCAGCAAAGTAATTTTATATTGTATAATTATATTAAAATATATATATATAAAAATATATACAGCTATCCCTTGATATCCATGAGGGATTGGTTCCAGGAACCCCTGTGGATACCAAAATCTTCAAATGCTCAAGTCCCTGATATCAAATGGAATAGTATTTACACATAACCTATGCATATTCTCCTGTATATTTTAAATTATCTCTAGATTACTTATAATATCTAATATAATGTAAATACTATGTAAATAGTTCTTATATCCTATTTTTTCTTATCCTAATGTTAAGAAAAAAAGGTCTGTACATGTTTAGTACAGATGTAATTTTTTTTTCCAAATAATTGTGACATGCAGTTGGTTGAATCCACAGAGGCAGAACCTATGGATACAGAGGACTGAATACATGTGTCTTTGTTTAAATTATCTAAGAAAAAAATGTTAAAATATTCTGGGAGGCAGTATTAACATTGTGGGCAGGAGTTGAATTCCTGTAGTAATGCTGTCCAAGTTTAAATTTGTATAAAATAATATATATTGCACAGCATCCTACCTTGTTGGTATGATCTACTGTTCCCAGGTCAAGTCTTCTCATTTCTCAGAGATTTCTCTTTTTTTCCCCCCATTCCTTTTTCTCTAGTTCACTATCATCTTCTTTCACAACACTTCTGCCTTAGATCCTCAATAAAGAGATATGTATGGTTTCAAAATACTAGTAAATAATACTCCCAAAAATTCAGCCCAGTATTTTCTGAAATTCTTCTTCTCTTGTGAGCTCTTTCTGTACCTACCCTACGTCAAACGTTCCTTCCTATAATCATACCAGAGACTGTTACTCAAAGCTGCAATACATCCATAATCTCCTAGCATACTTCTGGAATTTCTAGAATTCCAGCTCACTCTTTCTGGTACCCTGACCTCAACAATAATTTAATTCCACTGGCAGGCCAACCTCAAACCTATGCACATACAGTAGTAATGGAAAAACTGAGGTCCATATACTATGTGTCTAAATACTTAAAGTTTTTATCCAGTAAACAAACTACTAAATTAAAAAAAACTTATCTCCTACTTCCTTACAAACATATATTCATAATGACTAAATGGTTTCATGTAATTAAAATTTGGCAAAATATCAAGGATAATTACCTTTAAATATTATTTTGCATATTTTCACATGATATTCTATTGAGAGAGAGCAATGTTTGGATAAATAAGAAAAAGACAAACATTTTTTGCACATATTTATTCTAAAATCATTTTCCTTCATTTGAACAAATTGAATTATGTTGAGTCAATCAAGATTTTTTACAGTTTTTTTCTAACGTTGGTGTAAATAACTAAAGCATAAAATGTACTTGCATCTAAAATACAAAAAATTATAAATGTTTCACAAAAATATAAATAGTAGGAAATACAAAAATCAAAAATCACCCACTATAGCTTTCTAACAGAGTGTTATTCTAATGTTTTAAATTATTTTATTTTAAAAAATGGAATTTCTTGATCCTGTCTTCTCCTGTATACACTGAGCGATTAATCTGCTCTCTCTAAAGAAAAACTCCCAGAGTTTTTCCTGTACTCACTGTATTCCCCCTTTTGTCTATTCTCTCTTAATTTTTCTTTATTGTGGTTTTTAAATCCACCCTGCAACTGAAATTGCTCTTGTCAAAGTCATCAGTGAGCTCCCTGTTGCTCATTGCTTTGGTTATTTCTTGGTCTTTATGTTATCTGCTATGTAGGGGATATTTGAAATGTTGACCAAAACTTACTTTTTGATGCACTTTTTCTCTCGGCTTCTAAGACACCACACTATCCTGTTTTGCTCTGAGATTTTTGCTTGTTCTTTATTGTGGAAAAACAAATTTTAAGTTAGGTCTCTACCTCTAGATGTGGAAATAGTTTATGCATAAATACAATTAATTACTTCATTATATGTTAGTTCTAGCATATTAACAACAGATTCATCATGTTTTACACACAAAATCTATAGAGAAATTTTTAAAAAGTGGATCATTAAATGTCTTAAGAATAATTTTTATACTTTCATCTTAATACATATAAAAACAATAAACTGAGTTGATGAAAATATTTATATGATGTATATTCATTTTGGTTTTCTTTTTTGTAGAGACAGAGTCTCACCATGTTGCGTAGGACGCTCTCAAACTCCTGGCTATAAGCAGTCCTCCTGCCTCAGCCCACCCAAAACATTGAGATTACTGGCATGCGCCACTGTACTGGCCTCATTGGGATTTAAAATGGCTTGAACACTAATGAGATTATTTTATTTTTTAGGGTTTTAGGAAAGGCATCATAACTTGTTTACCATGACATCAGGCAATATTTTCTCTATAGTTTCCTAATCAGTTGATTAGAATACATACATAAAACAACTTCGCTTTGCTATAAAACTTTACCACTTTAATGGGAAAGTATAATTTAATTTGTTTCTCTAAGACCGTCTTATGAGATATATACCTAGTCATAGATGAAAAGGCATAAATTCAGAAATAAGACTGTTCTGGATTCATATATGGGTTTTATCACATATTAACTATGGGTTCTTGACAAATTTCTTAGTTTTTAAAAATTTTTTCCTTCATCTGAAGGAAAAAGGTTTATAAAACCTACTATACCATACATATTGTTATGAGAATGAAAAGTGAACAATGCTTGACATTGTAGTAATTGATTGACATGAGAAAAGATATGGATGCAATACACAAGTTAATCTCATATTTTGATAAGCATGGATATAACTGAAGAATCTAAAAAATACAATAGATGGTAAAATTTATGCAGTATTTTCTTCAAACCTCATTTAGAATGCAATGAGTAAGGAAACGAGAAGGAAAATCATCCTTATCTATGATCTATGAAAAACCCCATTTTTTCCTAGAAAAATAAAAGAATATGTCAAGTCCAGCTTATGCCTATTTTTTTCCAAGTGTGTGAAAGGTCTTTTTCTACAAAGTTATGAAGAATAACTAAATACCAATGGAGTGAATTATGTGTTTGCATGCATGTGAGAGGGAAAGAAAGAGAAAAAGACAGAAGCATAAATATATGTCTTTGAAAATTCAGGTGGTGTATAAGTTTTACCCATATGTGTTCTAAAATACAATGATTTAGCCAATAAATTTCTTTTAATACATAGTTTTTCTGGAGATTCACATTTGCCATGATTTTCTAATATGTTTTAACTAAAATATTTTCTTCTGTCTTTTATTGTTTGGCAATAATGTTTACAATTACTATTTATGATATTAATGTAGAGTTATATCATTATAATACCTACAGACATTTAACTCAATAGCTTGCTAAATAAAATTAAGTTACAATTTTGTTTCCTTTTGATTTGTCCTTGAGTTGCTTTATGAGAGATTTATTATGATAAATATTTCAATTCTCATTTGTAGAAACAAAATCAATTCTGTGAAAATACTACAAAGCCCTTGGACACCACTACCTGAGGAACAAGGTCTTTTTCTGACATTATTAAGTAATTGAGCATTCCACACAGTTTAAGTATCTAATCCAAATAATTGAAATGTGGTTTTCCACAAATGGAAAAAAAATCTCTGAATGAGTAATAGCTTATATTTGTTTCTATGGCTGCTATAACAAATTACCACACATTTAGCAGCTTAACATAATCTAAATTTATTTTCTCAGAGTTCTGTAGTTAAGAAGTTGAGGTGGACTCAGCTAGTTTCTCTATTTTGGATCTCACAAGGCCAAAATCAACGTGTCAGCTGACATGGGCTGTTATCTAAAGGCTCTGGGAGAGTCTGCTTCCATGCTCATTCAGGGTGTTGGCATAATTCAGTTTCTCGGAGTTGTGGTGCGAAGGTATTCACTTCCGCACTGGCTGTCAGAAGGTAGCCTGTCTCAGCAACTTTAGGCCGCCTGTGTACCTGTGTTCTTTAGCACACTGTCTGTTCATCTTCAACTCAGCAATGGCGCCGGAGTCTTTTTCATGCATTTAATCTCTCTGAATTCTCCTTCGGCCATTTCTCTCTCCCACCAGCCAAGGAAACCTCTCTGCTTTCAGGGCTCATGTGATTAGATTGTGCCCATAGGACAAATCAGGCTAATCTCCCTAATTTAAGGTTCATAAACTTAGTTACATCTGTATATCCCTTTTGCCATGTAACCTGACATATTCACAGATTCAGGGCATTATGGTGTGGACAGGTTTGAAAGGGCATTCTGCCTACCACATGACTTCTGTTGAATATCCTTCAAAATTTAGAGAAGTCTCATATATTCCTTATATTTTAAACAGCGTCCCATCAAACATACCTATATATTTAATGGAAGCATTTATTGAAATGACAGTGAATCAATTATCTAGTGAATGAGCCTAGACCATTCTCCAGCATCAGCCTCTCTGTCAACCTTTGTTGTTTCTTTATGATTTGTAACTGGAAGAACAAAACCAGAAAACACTGAACATGAAGTACATAAGAGCCTTTTAGGGCTCCCTATCATGAGTTATACAAGAACTTAATGCAAGTCAAAAACATCTTTCCTGGTATAATTAGATGCTTACAGCACATTGGACTCAAAATTAGGACTCAAGGATTAGAAGAGTGTGTAATACATGTCCTTTAATTCAAATTTGGGGATACATATGTCATTTTCCTTGGAAATGTCAACATTTTCTAAATTTTTTATGATAACAGGGTTATGAAGGTAATTTATTTTACTGATTACAACATGCTAATGCAGGTTACTGCAGGGTATAAAAATATTTCCTTTTTTACTGCTTTTTTGTAATTCTGTATCAGTGTCTTCATTTTGTTCTTTCTAATCCTTCATATCTGTTTTCAGGTACCATTTACTCATTGCTGTCTGTTGTGAGAGTGCATGCTTTTAGCAAAAAGACAGCTAGCTCCACCTTTCTAAGTTGCTGCATCCACTCTAATTATAAGCCCAGTCCTGAAAAAAAACCAAACAAACAAAAAAAT
Source organism: Indri indri (assembly GCA_004363605.1). Lineage (NCBI taxonomy): Eukaryota > Metazoa > Chordata > Mammalia > Primates > Indriidae > Indri > Indri indri. Next base: position 3,521 of record RJWJ010004162.1, on the reverse strand, counting down.
AAAACATATGAGGGTAATCAAGTAAGTTAGTAAAATTCGTAAACCAAGGAATTTTGTAAAAGTTAATGCCTTTGTGCCAGCCATTTTAGCTCTTAGTTCACCAGTGTGTTAAAGAGCCGAAGCTTCTGGAGTATTTTTTATATTGAGAATACTTTCGGTGTTATTTTCACTAAAATTTCAGCAGAGAAAGCTTATGATAACTCATTTTCATTTTATAGTTTTCTGTTATTTCGACAACTGAATACCAACATTGCAACATGGTGAAAAATATTGTCTATTTCCCATAATTTTTAGCATTATTCAAAAATACTGATATGTTCTATGTGCCAAATATTCTGTTTTCCATTAATATTTTGGCAGTAGTACCAAGTTTGACACTAGAACATTTTAACTTGGAATCATAATTGTGTTTATGTATTCATGGGCTTAAAATTATGCAGAATACTTAGATAAACCATATCTTAGCACAATTTCATTAAATTTTGCTCTAAAAGGGTAATTCACATGATTTTCTCTGAATTATGAACAGGGAGCCACTTTGCATGACTACTGGTTTTTTATGTAAACTTTTTCATGAACCTGTAGTCAATACTTTTTAAATCTTTGCTGAATGTAAATTATATAAAATGTATGAAAACATGTGTCTGTTTTCCAAAAAGCTGCAGGCAGTGCCTGAAACAGACTGGATTCACTGAATTTGGAGAAAGACATGAGAAAAAAAAAGTTGAAGTCGACCTAACAATTATGTCCATGATGCCAAATTACTGTTTTTAACAAGTTTTTTTGTAATGTTATATGAATATCAAGTGGACCTTGCTTTATTTAAATAAAATTATGACAGGACAAATGAATACATAACCTATTTGAAAAAAAATAATAAAATATTTATGGAATGCAAATAGAGGACCATGATTCAATAAAATAAGCATAATTCCAAGTACACACACATAATTCTAAGTACACATACTCAAATTCAGATGTGCAAGAAATAATACATTATATTTCAAAAATAGCATTTGACTTGAATTTAAAACTCTATTCCTGCATTAGTTTGGTAGGAATGTAGATTTTACCATTTCTTCCACACTACCCAAAAGTTTGACAAAGTTCTAAGTTTAAAGTATGGAGTAGATAGGGCTCCAAGTCAAAGGAGGGTATTCAGTGAGGCTTGGTCTTTGGTCCAGGTGGGCAACCTCAGGTTATGCTAACCCAGCTGGCCCATCAAGTCAGGAAAAGCTGAGGCATCTACTCAAAGCTTAGGCTTTGTAATCTTTTCCCAGACTGGAAACCTTGGTGCCCAAGAATTTGTCTTTCTATTTGGTAGCATAATCTAATTTTCCTCTGAAATCTTGACTTCAATTCCAGGTTTCAGGCAGGAGGTGGGTGTGGATGACAATCCTCTCTTAATTCTAAACCCTAACTTCCTTGCTGGTCTTGTGGAAATCTGTATTGTTACCTCAAAACCCCAACACCCAAGTCACTAAGCTACCTGCATCTCTTTCCCTTAGCCAGCTCTGCTCTGTAAATCTCATGTATGTAAAACACAAGCCAGAAGGGAGGTTGTCCGCTGGCAATTTCTACTTTCAACTAAGTTAACAGAGGTGGTAAATATTAAGAACACAAAACACAAATTAATTGCTTGCAACATTATCATGACACAGTTTTTTTTTTTATTTGACTCTTTAAATTCAGCCTGTATAAGTTTAGTCTCTATGATTTATGTACTTATATTCCACTTTATTCTAAAAGGAATTACAAAAGAATGCATTCTTTCTAAAAGATATTCCTAAACTAAAACATAATCTAGAAGGCTTCTGTATTTTCAAATACGCAAACTAACAAAGAAGCACCCAGGAGAATTTAAATTTATGGGAGTAAAACTGTTTCTAAAATTTGAACCCCAACTATATTTTTTGTTCCGTTACCTTCTTCCTATACCAAAGTAGAAAAAATAATTGGAATAAAGTCTTTACCAAGTGAAATAAAAATGTAGTACAGAGAGTATAGATATAAATGCTATAAAAAGGGGGTTAAAGAACATTATGTTCTTGCCTGGTTCCTTCATAACACAGAAGCAAAACAGAAGTTCACAAAACAGGTATTTTCCATAACCAGACTCTAATTATGTGACTCACTTTTTAGAGACTCTAATGATAAATGAGATTTCTCATCATCAGACTTAGCTTTTCTCAGTGTCGAATTATACTTGGAAAATGAGTGTCCCTGTCTCCCAGCTAGCAAGAACTAGTTGTCCCTTTCTTTGTGACAGTAAAAGATGATCATATGAAACATATTCTATTACAAATGATAACCAGAATGGTGTAAAGCTTTCATTCCAAATACTGCTTCTATTCTATTAACAGTATATAAAAAAAATGTAAAGTGACAAAATGTATAATGAGGTGCAAATTGTATCTTCAATTTCACTCATATGAACTTGAGTCCCTACTTAATTCTTTTTTTTTTTTTTTTTTTTTTTTGAGACAGAGTCTCACTCTCTTGCCTGGGGCGAGTGCCGTGGCATTAGCCTAGCTCACAGCAACCTCAAACTCCTGGGCTCAAGCAATCCTACTCTCTCAGCCTCCCGAGTAGCTGGGACTGCAGGCATGAGCCACCATGCCCGGCTAATTTTTTCTATATATATTTTTAGCTGTCCAATTAATTTCTTTCTATTTTTAGTAGAGACGGGGTCTCGCTCTTGCTCAGGCTGGTTTCGAACTCCCGAGCTCAGAATGATCCGCCCACCTCGGCCTCCCAGAGTGCTAGGATTACAGGTGTGAGCCACAGCACCTGGCCCCTACTTAATTCTTTACCAACTTTTTATGCTTTGGAAAACAAAACAACTTGCTTCATTCTTAAAAACCAAGCTTCATACTAAACTATTTAGTGCCACAGATAATTCTCATGTATGCTTTTAATAGTAGTGATAATAAAACATCCAAGGACCTACCAGCAAGCACAAGAAATACAATTTTGAAGACCTATGTGACCCTTTCTCCAGCTGTCGCCATCTGCTTTGCTGTGAGGAGTAGCAAGTATCCCAAATTTTGAGTTTATCATTTCTTTGCATTATCTTTCTTTCATAAATTGTAAAAAATAAAACTACATAAAAGTATATAAAGTATAAATGCAAATTTTAACAATCTTAGGAAAGGAGCACCCCTGCAATCCTAATTAGAACACTGCATGTTCCTTCCTGATCACATTCTCTTCTCCCAGCCCCCAAAAATAACCATTATAAAGACGATTTGGGGGTTACAGCATATAAGGGTGTGAATAGGAGTAACCCTCCTACCAAAATTTGGTTCAGAGTCTGAGACGGATGATACCACACAGTACGAAGAGGGATTTATTGCTCACATAAGGAAGCTTTCATGGAAGAATAGAGCAGCTCTCAAGCAGGTCTGGAAAGTAGAGAGAGAAAGGACAAGTGACTGCCTTGTCTTTTATTGTAGTTAGGTGGTGGGGCCAGGACGAGTGTTCCCACACAGCACTGGGCTTGGGGCTTGTGTGGTTGGAAC
>RJWJ010004161.1:0-78431 GCA_004363605.1 Indri indri | reverse complement strand
AATCCAAGGAATGCTCTTACCATAAAGATTTTGGAGTGGGGGATTTGGAGGGGAGCTTTGTATTTGCATAAGTTTCCTTTTTCATTCTTCTACTCTCAATCTTTCTGTACCCTTTTGTTATAGATGTGCTTATTGTACATAGGGCATAGCTGTATTTTGTTTAATCCACCCAATCATTGTTGCTTAACTAGTTAAAAACAGCACTTAGTCTGTTCACATTTACTATAACTCGGAAATTATATCTACCATCTTGTTTTTGATATTTGTCACATTTGTTCTGTATTTCTTTTTCTTTCCTTTCTTGTCTAGTTGTGGATTGACTAAGTGCTTTTTTTTTTTATCATTCCATTCTCCCTTAATCAGTACACTGTTGCTTATTCTTTTGGTGGTAACCCTGGTATTCCATACGACATGCAAACTTACCAAAGTTTTGTGTTAATCGAAATCTTTATTTGTTTCCTAAACTACACAGAACATTTGCATCCTTCTTCTAACTTATATGCTATTATGCTCCAATATTTCAATTGTATCTCTTTTCACCATTAAACTTTATTATTACTTTTTTAGACAATGTTCCTTTCTTCTTACATCTCAAACCTTTCATCTGGGATTACTTTGCTTCTTAATGAAGTACATCTGTGAGAATTTCTTTTAGCGAAGTTCTGCTCATGATAATTTCTATTTTAGTCTGATAATTTTTTTTATTTCACCTGATTATATTTTTTATTTTTAAGAATCTTTTCATCAGGTATAGAATTCTAAGTTTGTGGTTATTTTCTTTTAGCCCATTAAAGATATCATTCCACAGTCTGTTTCTGCTGACAGTAGCTCCTTTAAAGTCGTTGTTTTTCTTTTTGGTTTTCTGAAGTTACACTCCGATGTGTCTAGGTGTATAAGTTCAGAGAAACAATAGATGTGCAACAAGGAAAACTAAAAATGCAATAGTTCAAAATGACAAACGAGGCTGCCTATTCCAGGTCGATAGGGGGTGTGGTCCACACTGTTATCCAGAAACCCAGGTTCCTTCCGTCTTGTCTCTTTGCCGTCCCATGGTCGAAACCAGGTCACAGGCACATTCTTCCTTTGGTTTATGGGAAGGAGAAAGAAAATCAAGGTAGCTTGTTTATTTTTTAAGATCCCCAGCTGAAAACATTATATTTGCTCAGAAAAACAGACTCCTTTCAAAATAGAAAATTCACCTAGTTATCCAAGAGCTCTGATGGTGATTTTTTTTTTTTTTTTTTGAGACAGAGTCTCACTCTCTTGCCTGGGGCGAGTGCCGTGGAGTCAGCCTAGCTCACAGCAACCTCAAACTCCCGGACTCGAGCAATCCTACTGTCTCAGCCGCCCAAGTAGCTGGGACTACAGGCATGTGCCACCATGCCCGGCAAATTTTTTCTATATATATTTTTAGCTGTCTAATTAATTTCTTTCTATTTTTGGTAGAGACGGGGGTCTCGCTCTTGCTCAGGCTGGTCTCGAACTCCTGAGCTCAAGCAATCCTCCCGCCTCGGCCTCCCAGAGTGCTAGGATTACAGGCGTGAGCCACCACACCTGGCCCTGATGGTGATATTTTTATGCTTGATAATACAACATCCATTCTGAGCCCATGGATCTAAGGAGTAATTTTGACTCAAGTCTTATTAAGAAATACATGTCCTAAGTTGCTATAGACAGTGACTCCTCTGATGGATCTGGGCAAAGTAAATTACAAACTTTCTGGAAAGGATTCATCATTCTAGATGCCATTAAGAACATTCATGATTCATGGGAGGAAGTCAAAACTATCAACATTAACAGGAATTTGGAAGAAGTTGATTTCAATCCTCATGGATGACTTTGATGGTTGAAGACTTCACTAAAGGAAATAACTGCAGATGTGGTAGAAATAGTAAGAGAACCAGCATTAGAAGTGGAACCTCAAGATGTGACTGAATTACCATAATGTCATGAGAAAACTTGAACATGTGAGGAGTTGCTTCTCGTGGATGAGTACAGAAATTGGTTTCTAGAGATGGAATCTACTCCTGGTGAACATGCTGTGAACATTACTGAAATGACAACAAAAGATTCAAGAATATTTCATAAACTTAGATGATAAAGCAGTAGCAGGGTGTGAGGGGATTGACTCTAATTTTGAAAGAAGTTCTACTGTGGGTAAAATGCTATCAAATAGCATTGCATGCTCCAGAGAAATTTTTTTATGAAAGAGAGTCAATCAATGTGGTAAATTTCATTGTTGTTTTATTTTAAGAAATTGTCACAGCCACACCAACCCTCAGCTACCACCATCCTGATCAGTCAGCAGCCATCCACATCAAGGCAAGACCCTCCACCGGCAAAAAGATTACAATTCACTGAAGGCTCAGATGATTGTTAGCATTTTTTAACAGTAAAGTATTTTTAAATATAACGTACATTTTTAGATATAATGCTATTGCACACTTAATAGACCACTGTATAGTATAAACATAACTTTTATATGCACTGGAAAATAAAACAATTTGTGTGTCACTTTATTGTGATATTCACTTTATTGTGGTGGTCTAGAACCAAACTCACAATACCTCTAAGTTATGCCTATACATGGAATCATACAGTATGTAAATTCAGCATAATTCCATGAAGATTTATCCAAGTTGTTAATATATACCAATAGTTTGATCCTTTTTATTGCTGATTAGTTTTCCATGGTATGGATGTATGAAAGTCTGTTAAGCTATTCACCCATTGAAGGACATTTGGATTGTTTTGAAAACAATGTAAAATGTGGTTTCTTCTACTGTACTATAATGGGTCTAAATTATGCAAAAATACCTAATACACATACTAAAGCATCTTATATTATGCCGTGTTGAAATTTTTGAAATGGATTTTTATGTAACGAGTTAATACAGTTTAGTTTTTAAAATTACAAATACATGCTCATTGTAAAAGTTCAAACAACATCAAAGTACATATAAAAGTATACTTATTAAAAAGTAATTGTCAACCTTTATCCCCCAACCCTAACATCTCTCTTCTCTTCTCAGAGGTAACTGCTGTTAATAGTTTAAGGATATAGTTTAATTTTGGATGTGGTCAGATCTAAAAGTTTTTCAATTGATTATTTTTGGTTTGGGAGGACTCATATTATCTGCTACTGGTAGTTTTGTATTTTCTTTTCCAATATTAATATTGCTTACATTTCTTCTTTTATCACAATGTTGAAAATGAAGATAATCTTTAATTCCTGCCATTCGTGTTTCTAACTTTAATATATTCATATATTCATGACTGTATATGAATATATTAAAGACAGGGATATATTCTGAGGAATGCATCATTAGATGATTTCATCTTTGTGCAAACATAATACAGTGTACTTACAGAAACCTAGATGGTATAACTACTACACATGTAGGCTATATGCTATAGGCTATTGCTCCTAGGCTAAAAACCTGTACGACATGTTACAGTACTGAATACCGTAGGCAACTGTAACCAGATGATACGCATTTGTGTATCTAATCATATCTAAACATAGAAAAGGTACACTAAAAATAGGGTATTATAATCTTATGGGACCACCATCATATATGTAGTCCATTGTTGACTGAAAAGTTGTATGTGGCATATTACTGTATTTTAATATGATTTTCATAGTTTCCATTAGATTAATAAAATTCTTTATGACAAGATTAATGATCATTCATTTATATGAAAATTCATTGCATTTCAAAGTGGTTTTAAATATGCCCTACTTCAGTCTGATACGTTAAGATTACAAGGCATCTTAAAATGTCAAGAAACAGGACTAATGAGGTAGATTAAATCTTAATTCTGACCTATTAAATATATAAGCTCTACCGACCTTTATATAAGGTGTATATATGATTTTTCCTGGAAACAGGAATGATGTATCTTTTAGTATTAAAAAATAATAAAAGCTGCTCTCTAGCTAGTATGCTAAAGGCAGTTCTACTTAAAGTAAATTTCTGAGACCAATAAACTAATATAAGTGCACTCCTAAGCTCTGAAGCCAGCATATATGGTAGTGTCTGGCACAATAAATTTAGTCCTTTGGGTAGATACCATACTTTAACTTCCTCTGCCTTCTCCTGGCCCTCTCTACCCTCTTCCCAGAAAGTAATCATTAATATGATTCCATATTGGGGTATGTACATACGTAAAGACCATGGGCATGGGATCCTCCCTTCTTTTCTGTAATGCTGGAATTGGTATGAAGACATGATTAAAAGGAGTAGAAGGAATCTACTTTGATTCTTCCACTTGTCTTATGTGTTAAACTGCCCCTGGAACCTAATGAGGCAGAATTTACACATTTCTGAGTATTGGTTAAAGACAATACTGGTCAAAGATTGGAAAGAACCCTAGTATCAACTTCCAAAATCCGGTATAGGCTAGAGTGTGAAGCTGGGCATTATTTGGAATGGAAAATCAAACAGCCATGAATTTTTTATCTAGTCTGGAGTTGGAGTTTATCAATAGTCTCTTACAACTTATTTCAAGAAAAGCATTTCTTTACACCTGGTATACTTTTATAAAAAGTAGTGCTAAATAACAAGGAAGCAGCCACTCAGAGGTGGGGTCAGGGACCTTACTACCCTGACCATACTACCCTCTGGTTAGCCACATGGCAAGTCTCACTCAAGAAAAGGAAAGTTGGTTGTATCAGTGCAATCCTTTTTAAAGTGTGTCTCTGCCACAAGTTAATAAGGCTTCATTACTGTCAGAAATTTGACCAATTATGATAATTTATCCTCCTCTTTCAGAAAAGCAAGAATGAATCTTCTCTTCTAAGAGGGAGAATCACTCTTTTGCTTTATCATAAACTTGGGTCCTAGCAATCACTGGATTAAAAAATTAGAAATAAAAGTGTGAGGGAATCATGCAGGTGGGAGGGAGTGGGTGAAATCATACCTAACAGGTACGATGTACACTATCTGGGTGACGGACACATTTATAACTTGGACCCAAGCAGTACAAAAGCAATCCATGTAACCAAAACATTTGTACCCCTGTAACATTCTGAAATTTAAAAAAAGAAAGTGGAAATGACAATAAATACATCCTAATTCTAAGGAAAACAAAGAAAAAGAAATTAAAGTGTGAGATGGAAGGGACCAGGGGCAAGGGAACTCTATTAGCTCTTTTCTCTCTTTCAGCTCACCCCACCCTCTTTGTTCTTCCTGAGTTGTTTTTAGGGTAGGGGAGCTGCCTAATTCACAAATTCCACTTTAGTTTATCTGGGAACCCTAGCTTTGTATTTGGAGTTTCAGATATATAATAATCTAATAATAAAATGGATTTGGATTTCCCACTTGCAGTTGTCTCTTTTATGTATATTCTCTTTCAGGAAACTTATTAGGATGGGTAGTTTACCCAAGGCAAGGTTTAGGCATCTGGGTCTCTTCAGCTAACACCTAAACAGCAGGTGTTCAATAAATAGTAATTATTATCAGATAATGATCAAACATGGTATCTACCAAAGATAGAAATTAATGTAAAATCAGTTTGGAACTCAGTGCTGCCAAGGCAAGTTGAACTGTGACTGAACAAAAAACATATTTCATTCACTTTTTTTCATTCTTTTTGATGCCTACAGGCAGAAGTGGCTTAATAGTGTTTTCCTGTGAAAAGAATATGAAAAAAATCTACATAAATGTTACATTAAAATACTGTTCACTTTATGAAAAAAGCGATGATATCACAACTATTTCTGGGTATGTATTTTTCCATTTCAAATGAATATAACATTATCTACTCAAATAAAAATTATAAATGGATTTTTAAGCTAATGAATCATGAAATAGTTTGTTGAGTTACAAGTGAACCAAATGGTCATATTTATTTTAACACCTGGAAAAAGTCAGGATATGCACAGCTGGCTGTTAGCTTGTCACACATTCCTAAGTTTACAATTACTACTAGTGTTCTCAAACCAAGTTCACTGACAAACAGTTGCAGGTGGCCAAGATATTTTTGTGTAGAAATAGCTTTACTCAGCAAAATCTAGTAATGTATCAATAACAGCATTTACTTTTGAAAATATCAGTATTTAAGAATGGCAATTTCTAAATATTTTCTTAAAATCATTTAAAGCATGCTTAGGACTACTATGAGAAATTTACAAACACCACTCTGCTTTTGAAAAAAAAAAACACAGTAAATAAAAAACCACTTAAGAATGATGGCAAAGAACAAATTGATCTGTTAAATAAAGACTATTTAGAATATTTCTAATGAAGGAAATACCCACATCCTTACATAATGAAAGTTGGCTATCTAACTCATTCTCTAGAGCACTATTTCTACAGGAAATGCAGCTAGTATCCCAGAGGAGGAGAAAACATATATAATTTTATACAATAATCATTTTCAGCTTTTTAGATTACATAAAAAACTAAATTGAAATTTTATTTTATATAATTAGTTTTAAAAAATTTATTAAATATTAGGTAGCAAAGAATATTTATAAAGTATATAACATGTAAAGAATAACAAAAAATGAAATTTACATATCACCACCCAGTTTGAAAGAAAAAAATGACTTTGTCATTGAAGTCCTGTGTACCCCTTCCTGAACTTATTTCCTTCCCCTCTGTCCCTCAGAGGTAACCACTTTCCTCAATTTTGTGTATTTCATTTTTGGATTTTCTTTAGGGTTGTATCACATAAGCTCGCAACCCTACTCAACTGATTATTTACTTTCGAGCATTCTGCAATTTATATTAATGAAATAATACAGTACAGTATACAAAGTAAGTATTCTTTGACTTTTATTTTGTTCAACATGGTATTGCTGAGATTCTTCCAAATTTTATGATGCAGATATAATTCATGCATTTTTATTGCTATATAGCATTCCATGATATAAAAATATCACAATATATTTATCCATTCTACTATTGATGGACATTTAGCTTGTTTCCAGTTTTTGCTATTATCCAGTGCTACTACAATTTTGCACAACTCTTCTTGTACACCCGTGGAAGAGTGCATGTATAGGTGTGGAATGTTGGCATCTTCAATACTGAATATATAGATAAACATTACATATATATGTCTATACATGTATATGTCATAATTATATGTAATTATGTTACTATATTATGTCAAATTATTTTCCGATGTGCTTTTTACCAGTTTATACTCTTGCCAGTAGTATTAAATGTTCTAATGGCTCCATATCCTTGTCAACACTTGCTATTCTCAGACTTCTAAATTCAAGCCAAACTGGTAGGTTTACCCGTGGTTTTAACTTGCACTTCTCTGATTACAATGGGGTTGAGTATCTTTTAGATTGTTTATTGGCCACATCAATAACCTCTCGTGAAGTGCTTGCTCAAGTCTCTGGCTGTTTTCTTATGGAGTTGACCATTTTTTTCTTTACTGATAAGAGTTTTTATACGTTCTAGACATTAATCATTTGTCAAAATATATGTTGCAAGTATATTTTCACAGTGGCTTATCTTTTTACCCTTTTTGTCTTTTGACCAACAGTTCTTAATTTTAATGTATACTAAACTATCTTTTCCTGATTCGAAACTATTTTTCATACCTGTTATCATCAAAGATGAAAAATTTTACTATAGGAGTTAAAAAAACTGTACCATAGAAACTAGGAAGATGTCACAGTTGTTTTTATCATATAATATCTTTTTATTAAACTACAGAATTTCACACGAAAAATTGTGGCTGAAACAAATGGCTAGTTACATGGCTGTTTTCTATGTTTTTGGTGCTACAAAAGGCACAGATTTCTGAAAATTTTTCTTTAACTTATCACTTTACTGTAATAAGATATGAGTGAGGACTGGTTACAAAGAACACCTTTGCTAGATATAAATGAATAATGGAGCTGATGTCATTTGTTTACCAAAAGGGATATATATGTATAAGCAGAGAAAATTTCTATGTAATGGTAATAAGAGTGGAGGAAAAGAGGGATTTTTTTTTTTAACTTTTCACAGCCAATAATATGTGAACATTATATCATGAGCATGGGTTACCTTTATAATGAAAAACATGTCTCACATTCTTCAAGCTGAACTGAAAATTATTATAAAAACATTACCATGTTTTAATATGTATATGGTGTGAAACCTGCAATTTTATTACAGTGCAGGACAGACTAATTTTGTCACATTTGTATGTAAGATTTGGGAGTCTTGTAATTCAGTTGAAAACTGAAACTTTTAAGATATTTATATTGGATTCCATTTTTAAAAGAGTGAGTGGGATGATTTAGCAAAATTTTTTGGAACTTTTCTTCTTGCTTTGTCACATGATGGTGTTTATAATAAATTTTGTGTTCTTAAATTACATTAAGAATTCATTATAGTAATTCAAACATCAGTAATAAAAACACAAAAGTGTACAAGTGCATGGTCTACTTCTGAACAAGGATGCAGAGATTATTTTTGCTGATAAATGAATATTAGAAAAGTCATTGATGGTCAATAAAACTGCAATGCTCCAAATGAATTACTCTGAGATATACCAACAGATGTCAGGAAAAAATTAGTTACTTATGATAAAAATGAGGCAAAAATATGTTACTTGTTTCTTATATAAACACATCAACAAAACAAGAGAAATTTGGTCAAATCATGTGTTCTGATCTTTTAATTTTTGAAATATAGTTACCATAAATTTAAGTAACCAGTGAGTGTGCATATGTAAATTTGTCATAATGCTACTACAACCAATTGTATAAGGATATAGATATATTAAATAATTCTCTTGGTATAAGAAAATAAAATTTAATGAAGTAGGTGTGCCACTTATAGCTTATACCTAAAGAGTAAGAAAAAAGACTTACCGAATGCTCCTTCTGTTTTGAGAAATACCTGATCTGGATTATATCTCTTTTCTTCCCTTTCTCTCCCCTTCCCCTTCCCCTTAACAGTGATCTCCAACCTTGATGCTCATTTTGCTACTATATCTTTACCTCACTCTCTTGCTCAACATACATCCTCATCTCTTTCAGCCATCACCTTGAATTCTTCTCTAACCCTCTGATAATGTTTTCATTTTGGCAATGTACTTGTGGGCTTCATTCATTCAGTGTCATAAATAATAAACAAATAAAGGTACAGCTTAGTATAATAGTTAAGAGTTGGACTCTGAAGCCAGATGGCTTAACTTTGTATGTTGCTTCTGCCAGTTGTCAGCCATTAGACCCAGGGAAAGTCACTTAACTTAGATGCATCAATTTTCTCATCTGCAAAAATGAAGGTATTAATAATTACCTACCTCATAGATTGTTGGGAGAAATGAATAAATATATGTAAAAGTCTTATAACAGTGGCTAACCTGTATTAAGAATAATATAAATGTCAGTTGCTTTTATTATTATTGTCATTATTTGAGCACCTATGCGCCAAGCACTCTACTACATATTCAGATTATATTGGTGAACTAGATAGACGAGGCATTTGGTAAAACCCTTTTAAATGCAACTATCCTCAATTTCCCTATCCTAGATAGACTCTTAAGTAGACCCTGGTCAAAATGTCTGGCTAGACATCCTATCACATTTAACAGTAGGCACCAAAAATGTTAAACTTAAACGACCAAGAAAAGATGCAATCCCCAGGATCAGCACAGGTAACAAAAGCCACCTGACCACCTATTTCTAATTTCTGTTGATATTACCATAATCTTGTCGTTTGTTTTAATGTTAATTCTAGTTCACATTTCCTCCTTTACATCACTATAGTCTACAATCTAAAGTCCCAAACTGGTGCAACTAAAAGTAACTTATTGTTAGAGAAGACTGATGTTTACTATAGTTATATAAGAATCAATTAATTAGCCAAAAATAAAAAGGAAATGTCCTCAAACTAAACATTCAAATTATAGATGTAACCAAAAAAAAAAAAAGTAAAATTTCTTTAAAAGATACATGCATGTATCTAGATCTATTTCAGTGTCAACTCTCAGTCTCCAGTGTTAAGAATGCTTTTCTCTTCCTCTTACGGGAAGGGTACTTTTCTCATGCGAAATTGCATGATCTGCTTTTAGATAAGAACAGTGGGGAGATCAGAAAGTCCTTCCTGCATTTGCTATTTCTCAGATGCTTTCAGCTCAAAATAATTCTTATACCAGAGTGGCATATTTTGAGGTGGCATATTCTGATCATCTACATTTGCAAATGTTATGCTAAAGACTAAGATAAGATAAATGATTCTCTAACTTTAGACTTTCAGACCTTTGAAGGGTGTTTGGGGAAATATTTCATGACAGGGAAATAAAGGTAACAGCTATTGGGTTTATTGCTTCTACTTCCCCATGCCTTAGATTTGGCTTTCAAAGTACTTAAACCATTTACCAAAGGATTAAAGAGGAGAAAACGGTTGACAAGGATACTGAAAGAGGAAGATTCAAAGACCTAAGTTTTCCTCTATTGAAGTACAGGGAGAAAACCTAATGCTCTACTGAAGAAGTCTGATTTGATCACCACAACAGATTGGCAGAAGACGTCTGAGATAACACCCCCAAACCCACCACAGCTTTCCCTTATCTCCTGGAAAGTGAAGAAATGATCCAGAAAAGTTCCCAATATCCACTTCCACCCCTGGGGAATGAAAGACAATTGAGAATTAAGTCAGCATGCTTGCCAGGGGTTTATTGTAGCATAGGGTATAGAGCCAAATGGTAAAGGTTGGTAAGTGGGCAGCCCAAAACGGAGAAGGAAAGAAGGGGCCTAATTAACAGGAGGAAACAGTTGAGCTTCCAATCACTATACCCTGCCCATGATAAGATAATGATGATGACGACTACAATGATGATAAGTATAATAAAGCAAAAATTTATTATGGGCTAAGTGCTGTTTAACTATAATTTACATGGATTAACTCGTTTAATCCTCACTACTCTGTAAAATAGATACTATTACTGTCTCCTATTTTAAAGATGAGGAAACTGATTCAAACAGAGGTTAAGTAACTTTCCCACAGTTAATAAATGGGTAGACTTGGATTTTGAATAAGAGAACAAAGAATTATATTGGCCATAAACATTTTTGCAGTAGCAAATATAGACAGAAGAGGCTCATACCCAGGGATCAGGTGAGATAAGATACCTCAACAAGAGGCAACAAGGATCAGATACCCCTTTCTCAATGTCAGGACAATATGTAAACTCTTTGGGAAAACTTAGATCATTAGTGGGAAGAAAGGTAAGGCAAAAAGGAGGGGGAGAACCCTACATACTTATGTACATACACATGCATCTCATATTCACGTCTTTGAATATTTATTTATGTAGTGTGATGACTGCAGAAAATACATAAACAAGAGCTACCAGGAAGGCTTTTAAAAGCAATATTGAGAAGTAAATTGTTTTGCTTTGGTGGGCTTCCTTAATCTTTTTCAGACATTGAGACATTCTACTCTAAACCCCTTTTTACTTTCAGCAAATTCTATACTAAAGACTAAGATATTAATAACATGATTGAATCTCTAACCCTAGACCTTCAAACCTTGTAAGGGTGTTTGGAAAACATTTCAGGATAACGAAATGTAGGTAACAGGTATTGGGTTTACCAATGTATTGATCATATACAGTTGACCCTTGAACACCATGGGTTTGAACAGCACAGATCCACTTAACACACAGATCTTTTCAATAAATACCGTTGGCCTTCTGTATCTGTGGGTTTTGCATTTGAAACCAAACACGGATTGAAAATACAGTATTCATGGGATGTGAAACCCCTGCATATGGAGGGCCAGCAGTTGTATACTTGGTTTCTGCAAGGCTGACTACAGGACTTGAATATGAGAGGATTTTGATATCTGCTGGGATAGGGAGGGTGTCTTGGAACTAATCCCCCAGTGGATCCCAAGGAACCACTGTATTTCTCTACTCCCTAGATTTGGCCTTCAAACTACTTAAAACATTTACCAAAGGATTAAAGAACTAAGTGTAAAATAAAATCACGAAAGAACTAGCAAAAAAAAAAAACAAAAACAAAAAA
Organism: Indri indri; assembly: GCA_004363605.1. Taxonomy (NCBI): domain Eukaryota; kingdom Metazoa; phylum Chordata; class Mammalia; order Primates; family Indriidae; genus Indri; species Indri indri. The sequence goes on along the minus strand of RJWJ010004161.1, from coordinate 66,442 downwards.
CCCCCACAAATATACACACACACACACATACAAAAGAACCAAAAAAATTTTTTAAATATTTACATAACCTGAGTTAAAAGTCCTAAGCCTAACACCAAAAGTGTATCAAAAAGAAAAAATATATAGATTATACTAAATAAAAATTTCAAGTTTATATGACAAGAAAAAAGTACCATGAATTAAAAGTGTTGGAGGAATTTGCTATGTGTATGCTATACACATGTTGACATGTATGTCTTATATAAAACACTTAAAAATAAGCCAAAAAATAAAGACTCTAACAGAAAAAGTCATAAGGCAATTGATAATTAAAGTCACATTGTAAGTTTAATATATTTACATGGAAAGATGTGTCCCTACCAAGGTCATTGTGGTGGGAATACATGTATGTTTGTATGTATATATAAGTATGTATGTGAATACATAAAAACAATAGAGCCCATAAGAGTACAGAGTGAAACATACAAAGCAGGTAGTGCTGGGGAACAGAACTATAGGTGATTTTTATTTTGTTCTCGTGTTTGATCATATACAGTTGACCCTTGAACAACATGGGTTTGAACTGCACAGATCCACTTACACACAGATTTTTTCAATAAATATAGTTGGCCCTCTTTATCTGTGGGTTATGTATCTGCAATCAAACACAGATAAAAAATACAGCATTCATGGGATGGGAAACCTGTAGATATGGAGGGCCAGTAGTTGTATACTTGGGTTCTGGGGAGGTACATGTAACCATAGCAATAAGAAAAAACTCATTTTTTAAAAAGCTAAATGTAAAAAATTAAATGCAAAAAACTGATGTATCGAAAGTCTTGTGTCTGCTAAGCTGAAAGAGAAACAAAGATGAATTATTCTTCTGATATGAATCTCATTTTCAGAATCTGTAACAATTAAGACTTGGTAAAAAATAATTTTTAGTAATTGTGAATTAATTTCTTCCTCTCTTAAATTAAGAAAGCTATACATTTTTAATTCTTTTGATTTAAGGCAATTAAGTCAATATTTATAAAGAGATATTTACACACTGTCTACAATGTGCTTCCAACTGTGATAAGTCCCATAGAAGGTAAACAAAGGTACTTATTATATGTTAAATATTTCATAATTTAAATTTTCAATCAAGTCATGTTGGCATAACCCAACAGCAGTGATGATTTGGTAAAATTGCTAATCAAGAATCTCAGCATCAGAAACCTATTGCTTCAAATTTCCATGTTACTTGCCTCCTTCAATAAAGATAATACTTGTCGATTATTGAAAGGGTAGGAAAAAAACAATAAAGAATACTATCACCATCAACAAAGTATGTACTTTTGAATAATGGTAGCAGATTTATTCTTCACACAAATTTGAAAACTCTAGTTAGAACCAGAAATCACTAACTGTCAGCTAACTTAGCCCATACAGGGTTAAATCTGCAATGATGATAATTTATAGTATTTTTTGAGTGATTAATATGTTGCAGGTACCATGCTAAATACTTAATTATCATCATTTAGCTGCTGAGGAAATTTAGGCTTAGAGATTATGCAAGTAGACCAAGATCACACATCTAGGATTGGGATTCAAACCTACATCTTTCTGGTGACAATATACCATTATTGCCTCTTCATTAAATATTTTATAAATTTAGTTTTATTACATTGTGGTCAGAAAAGATATTTGATATGATCTCAATTTTTTTGAATTTGTTGAGACTTGTTTTGTAGTCTAAGGTGTGGTCTATTATGGAAAATGTTCCATATGCTGATGAAAAGAATGTATTCTCCAGTAGCTAAGTGAAATGTTCTATAAATATCAGTTAGGCCTATTTGGTCTAGGTGTAGAGTTTAACTATGATGTTTCTTTGTTAATTTTCTGTCTGGATGATCTGTCCATTGCTGAGAGTGGGGTATTGAAGTAACCTACTACTATTGTATTGAAATCTCTCTCCCCCTCTAGATGTATTAATGCTTGCTTTATATACTTGGGAGCTCTGGGTTCAGTATATAAATATTTATAATTGCTATATACTCTTGCTGAATAGACCTCTTTGTCATTATATAGTGACTTTTTGTCTTCTTTTATAGTCTTTGATTTGTGGTCTATTTTATCAGATATAAGTATAGCTACTTCTGCTCTTCATTGATTTCCAGTTGCAGGAAATATGTTTTTCCACCTCTATGTGTGCCTTTATGGGTGAAATGTGTTTCTTGTAGGCAGCATATAGTTAGGTCTTGTTTCTTTATCCATTGAGCTACTCTATGCCTTATAATTGGAGAACTGAGTCCATTTATATTCCATGTTATTACTGACTAGTAAGGACTTACTACTGCCATTTTGTTGCTTATTTTCTGGTTGTTTTGTAACTCCTCTCTTCCTTTCTTACCGTCTTCCTTTGTGGTTAAGTGATTTTTCTCTGGTAGCATATTTTAATTCATTGCTTTTTATTTTTAGTAAATCTATTATAAGTGTTTGCATTGCGGTTACCATGAGGCTTACAAAAAACATTATGGATATAACACGTTATTTTGAAGAGATGACAACTTATCTTAGATCACATAACAAAAAAGAAAAAAGAAAAAAACCTACACTTTAACTTCATCTCCCCATTTTGACATCGTATTGTCTCAACTTGCATATTTTTATATTGCCTATCTCTTAACAGGTTGCTGTAGGTATTATTGTTTCAGATAGATTTATCTTTTGAGCTTCATACTAGAGTTAGGTGTGGATTGCATACCACAAACACAGTATTAGAGTATTCTGGGTTTGTCCACGTATTTAATTTTACCAGCAGGTTTTATACCTTCAAATGTTTTATTTTTTTTCATGTTAGTGGTTTTTTTCTTTCAGACTGAGGAATTTCCTTTAGCATTTCAGGTAAGATAAGTCTGGTGGTGGTTAATTCTCTGAGCATTTTTTTTTTTTTTTTGGTCTGGGAAAGATTTTATCTATCCTTCACATTTGAAGGATAACTTTGCTGAGTACAGTACAGTATTCATGGATGGCAGTTTTTTTTCTTCCAGCAGTTTGAAAATGTCATTCCACTGCCCCTAGCCTGTATGGTTTCCATTGAGAAGTCTATTGCCAGACAAATTGGACATCCTTTATATGCCATTTGCTTCTTTTCTCTTACTGCTTTTAGGGTCCTCTCTTTCTCCTTAACATTTGAGAGTTTTATTATTATACTCCTTGGGGTAGTGTTATTTAGGTCAAATCTGTTTGGTCTTCTGTGGCTTTCCTATACCTGGATATTTATCTCTTTCTCAAATTTTAGAAAGTTTGCTGTTATCATTTCTTTGAATAAGCTTTCTACTCCTTGCTCTTGCTCAACTCCTTCTTGAGCACCAATAATTCTTAGATTTGGCCTTTTGAGGTAATTTTCTACATCTTGGATGTGATCTTTTTCCTTCTCATTATTTTTTCTTTTTTTTTCTCTGACTGCATTTTCAAATAACCTGTCTTTCAGTTAATTCTTTCCTCTGCTTGATCGATTCTGCTATTGAGAACCTCTAATAAATTTTTCAGTTAAACCAATGTATTTCTCAGTTCCAAGATTTCTATTTTTTTTAAATTATTTCAATCTCTTTGGTAAGTTTCTCTGATAAGTTTCTGAATTGCTTTTATATGTTATCTTGGAGATCATCAAGTTTCCTTAAAACTGCTATTTTGAATTCTCGATCAGAGAGTTCGCATATCACTATCTTGTTAGAGTCAGTCACCGGTCCCTTGCTTATCCATTTGAGGAGGTCATGGTTCCCTGTTTGCTGTTGTTTCTTGTTGATGTACGTCTATGTCTTTGCATTGAAGGATTACTTATTCCAGCCTTTTCTGTCTGGCTTGTTTTATGTTTACTTAGAGATTCTTTGTAATTTACCTACTTATTTTCTTTCTTTTTTCTCCACTAGGTCACTCTCTCCTTTTTGGCACCAGATGATGTCTTAAGCCCAGGTTTGCCTTGGTTCTAGAAAACAATCAGAGTGTCACCCATCTCAAATAGGAGAGGTACCAAAGGGCATATCCTGGTAGTGTAAGAAGGCTTGCTAGGGGTTTGTGTCAAGGGACCTGTGGAATGAACCTCCTACAGCATGGTGCTACTGAACAGCAATCTGATTTGGCATCTCTTTTGGCCAAGTTACAGAGCAGAGTCTCCAGGACGTGGGATGGTAGTCTTGCCTCCCCTCCTTTGTCTATGGCTGTCCTCAGGGATACCTCTCCCTTCAGACACTCCTGATGTTTCCTGTGGACTGAAGCAGGGACAGGTCTCCTGCTAGGGATCCCGTGATAGTGGCAAAGCTGTCCACCTTGATCTCACATTTTCCATTGCAGAAACTATGCCTTGGTGGGGGGTGGGAGAAATTTTCCACATACTCAGTGCCAGGTAGATTGGGGGAAGGGGTGTTATGGATGTGGAAGTCTGATTCTCTTACCATTTCCTCAAAGATTTTTCATTTGTCTTTGGCTCTGGGAACTGTCTCATCTTCATATTTGAGTTCTGGGATATTGCTGGTTATCACCTGGCACTGTATATTTATTTTCTGTTGGGGGGAGAGTAAAACTGGCTTGCTTCTATGCCACCATTTTGGAACTGGAAATCTTTCCATAGGGCTGCTTGAGTGTCCTCACATGTCAGGTGGCTTCCCCAAGGTCAATAAGTTTTGAAAAACATACACACCTGCATAACCACTACTACAACCAAGATACAGAACATTTCCATCATCCAAAGTTTCCTCAAGTTCTTTTGCAGACAACCCCTCCTGTCACTCCTGGCCCCAGGTAACCATGATCAGCTTTCTGTTACTGTTGATTAGGGTGTATTCTCTAGAATTTCATATAAATGGGATTATATAGTATGTAGCTTTTGTGTGAGGCCTCTTTTACTTAGAATAATGTTTTTGAGATTTATTCCTGTTGTTGCATGTATCAGTAGATCATTCCTTTTTATTGTTAAGTTGTGTTTCATTATATAGCTATACCACAAAAAAGTTCTCAATTATTAAGTAAGTTTCATCAACAAAAATTTGTGGACATTTCTTTCTCTTGCTATGTAAGAGAATCTTCAATTTTGCTTGTTGGCATGTAAAGTCTAAAATATTAATACCTGACCCTTTACAGAAAAAGTTTGCTAACTCTGGAGAGGCAGAATAGTCACAAGCTGGGAACTTACAACACTTGCAGACTGTCAAAACCAACCCTAGAACTACTGACTTAGAATCTGGATTTTAAGAAGATCCCAACTAAATCATGTGCATATCAAAGTATGAGAAGCACTGTTTCTTTTTGGTATTTTTTTTTTTTTTTTACAATTCTAGCAAGAAAACAATGCATATTGCATATGCAAAAGCATGTGAGCCTTTGGGCATGTGTATTGACAAGTCTAACAGAGTCATTCATATATATGACTTTCAGCAACTTGTTATTGGTGTCTAAGACAAACACATAAAACAAACAAAATATGAAGACATATACATGTTGATAATTCTAATTCTTATTTTAAAAATCATCTTTAGATACAAAATATTTATTATTTTATAATCTTCGACTATAAAATGATTTTTAAAAATTCCTTGTTTAAGCATTTTCCAAAAGAGCAAATGTAGCACATCTAAAAACTGTTCTGTCTTCTGTACAAGGATGTATCAGTGATTAGTAGAAATTAACAGATGATCATCTTCATGCATGTGATCAACAAGACCAAAAGGTCACCAGGGTTTTAGTTTACCATATGCTACAAAATTCATGTAGCAAACCTATTTGGCATGTGCTTTCAATATTATACACACCTTTTAATTAACAAATTAGAAGCTAAAGAACAAATCATTCACCTGAATTCCTATTAACATTTGTTCAATAAGTATCAGGAATATGAAAATTTTTTTCTCTTTTATGCAAAAAGTATGACAAAGACATTTTCAAAATCAGAGAAAACTAATTTATATAATTATTTTAAATTTGCTATAAACAGTAATAAATAACATTCTATTACTAAAATCAGATAGCTGTTCACTTTATAATCATGTCCTATAACTAACCACCGTAACAATTGTGGGCTTCCTAGACTACATTTGAAATTAAATTATATTTATGTAACTATTATTTTAGATAAAGAGTTTCACACTTTCACTGATTTAATTTGGTCAATTCTAAGTTACTATTTGAGGCTCTTACTAAAATCTTTAAAATAAAGAAAATATTAAAATCTCTGTTTGATATTTATTTCATCAATGTGAGTTCAAAAATAGCAACTTCTCCTTTTCAAACAATCTTTTCCAGAATTTCTTGATTCAGTTTGTATCTTTTTGCACACATGCTAGTTCTAAATATATATCTGAACTCTAAATGACTTCTGTTCATATTAATAGTCCAAAACAAGCTATTTAATCTTCCTTACAACAAGCAACAATATGCCAAAATACTTGCTCTGTATTTTGGTACTTTAATGAAAAGAACCTATAAATACTGAAAAAATAATTATAAAACAATCATTCCTTCATTAATATTGTGTTCTCCATTCATATAACAAAATTTGGCATTAGTCAGAAATTGTCATAGGAGCTGTGCAAAGATCAAGATTTTTCAGGTTTATTTCATCTTATTTGAAAATGCACATGCATAATGCTTAAAGCCAATTATTCGGTTCCTTTAAGTCCATCAGAGAGTCACCTGAGTTAGCTCTACTTTGGAAAGTAAAAGTTGTTTCAATGGTATTTTTAGAAAACCTTATCAGAATAAAACAAGTAATATGAGACTATCTTTTTGTTACTGTTTGGGGTTCTATTAATATTTATTATTTACTTTAAGATACACTTGAATTTGTGAAAACATAAGAAATTATATTCCATATGATCTTTTATATTCTATATAATCTATATAATCTTTAAAAACAAAAAGTTATTAATGATACAAAAACAATAAAAAAGAGGGGTTACATTTGAAACTAATGTGCTTCTCTGGGAAATTTGAAAGGAAGATTTAGAAGATTATGTAAAATCGTATATCAACAGAAATATTAAAAAGGCATTCTTAAAATTCTAGGTTAAATGTAGGTGATTGGAGGACCTATAAGTCATAATGTAATAAGCCCTGATTTAAAAAATTCAACCAAAAATGTTTCACACTAAAAGATACTCTTTCAAATTTGTAAGGTAAAAATGGAGAAAAATGATGCATGAGCCAGAAAATTAGTTTAGAGTAAAAGCCAATTATAATTATGGAATCTGCATCTGTTCATTACAACTTTGTCAGTTTTCCAGAATATGAGGCTAGGCAGTTTTTACAAATGACGTAAATGGAAATGTGTTTAGAAACAGCTAAACAATGTGTGCAACATGCAAAAAATGTGATGTTACAGCTAAAAAGGAATTCACTCTTCTTCACATTACTATTTATATAGACTCCTTTTGGTTCTATTTCTATGGACATGTTTTTCACTCCATATAATTTTGCCATTAAGACACTGACTCAACATTCTTTGAATGTTTGAAATTTCCACTATTTTTTCTAGTAGAATATGAAACATTTCCTACCAAGGTATATGGAATGGCTTACAAAGAATGTATATGCTTTAGAAAAATTGCATTAAATTTCTCTGATAAGTGTGTGGCAAATGTTTAGATGAGTAATCTTAAGGCTATTTCTAATTCATGTGCTCGGCTTTTGGGGAAATCAATGGACATATCATATTTAGCTGAGAAGAGGCTATTCAGGTTAGTGATAAAGAAAATTCATTTTGGGTGTATCAAGTAAACTAAAAATGACAACAAGAAACAAAATAATAGCAAACAACTCAGCCTAAAGAAACTTAAGCAGCTTCTCTAAAGATCAGATAAGCATTTCTCACAGTCCCTTAGAAATTGATAAAAATGGGTTTTATCGTTAAGAAAGTTTTAAAAAATGCTAGGTATTCTTCCACCTCTAAGACATTCACGGTGTACAATGAACATATTAAAAGCTCTGTGAGCAAAGCACAGGAAAGAAACCAATCTGATTTTTGCACATGAAATTCCCACCTCTTTTTGCAAATTTCAACCCACATATTTTTACACAGAAGACAATTTAGAAATACTTTGATAATTGGAGAGATTCAGGCAGCAAAATGTTAAAAGTAAAAATGACCGACATGTGAAAAGTGACTAAGTTTACACGTGTTCTAAAAGAACTGAACATAAAAGAAATAGGGGGTGAGCCCGTCCTTGGCTATCATTCATTCAACAAATACTTACTGAGTGCTGTGCAGACACAATGCCAGGCACTAGGTACACGGTTTTAATTTTCTAAGAAATTGTTCCTACCCCTACCTATACATTCCCTCCCTGCAAAAAAGACAAGGAGTCTTTTTGAGAGATACTTCTGTTACGTGAATAAACTGCCAGTTTCAACCCTAATATAGTGTTAATCTTGTTTCACAAGCAATGACATTAGTAAAGGCACTTAACAAGCAAGCAAATAACTAAATGCTGATTATATGATAAACTCTTCTCAAAATTGAAAAGGGAAGAAGTTAGGAATGTATGCCCAAGTTAAACAGTAACAAAGTGATGCTAGTGAAAACATATTGTTCTAAATCATGGGCAGGAGATATAGGATAATCTAAAAATGGAATATAGGTAACCGTGTAATGAATAATCTGCTTTTGGGGATCATAATGATGATTCAAGTACTTTAAATACTTTAAGACATTCAGCTGATAAAGAATGACATAATCTATATGGATTTTTTCTTTTTTTTTTGAGACAGAGTCTCACAATGTCACCCCGGGTAGAGTGTAATGGCATCATCATAGTTCACAGCAACCTCAAACTCCTGGGCTCAAGCGATCCTCCTGCCTCATCCTCCCAAGTAGCTAGGACTATAGGCACACGCCCCAGGACCCGGCTAGTTGAGACAATGTCTCGCTCAGGCTGGTCTCAAACTTCTGAGCTCAAGCAATCCTTCTGCCTCGGCCTCCCAAAGTGCCAAGATACAGGCACAAGCCACTGTGCCTGGCCCATATGGCTTTTAATTGAATGTTACCAATACTGCAAAATAACCCCCTTTTTACCAGGAGACATGTCCAATCTGAATAAAAACTAGACTGAAGAGCTCTCACTGGTCAAATCTGGGATAATGTAGCATCGAAATAACTAATGATAGGAATAGAAAGAATCCATGAGTCCCTACCAATAGAAGTAAATAAGGGTGAAAAAAAAGTTCTTTTTTTTTTTTTTTTTTTTTGAGACAGAGTCTGGCTCTGTTGCCCTGGCTAGAGTGAGTGCCGTGGCGTCAGCCTAGCTCACAGTAACCTCAAACTCCTGGGCTCAAGCGATCCTTCTGCCTCAGCCTCCCAAGTACCTGGGACTACAGGCGTGTGCCACCACACCTGGCTAGTTTTTTCTGTATATATATTTTTAGTTGCCCAGATAATTTCTTTCTATTTTTAGTAGAGACAGGGGTCTCGCTCTTGCTCAGGCTGGTCTCGAACTCCTGACCTTGAGCGATCCACCCGCCTCGGCCTCCCAGAGTGCTACGATAAAAAGTTCTTTTTTAAAAATAGAATTCCAACTAATAAATGTGGTATAAACGGTAGAATTAGGGGGAAAAAATCACCTTTTGGCATGGAATAAAAAGAAAGACTGAGAAACTATCCCAGACTGGTGGAGACTAAGACATGACGACTAAATACAATAAGGGTTTCTGGACCAAAATAAGAACAGTGGGATATTTGGCAACATTTGGGACAAATTTTTTTTTTTGCTATGAAAGATATTAGTTTGAAAACTGGCAAAATTTAAATAAGGTCTATAAATTAGTCAATAATATTGTACCAATGTTAATTTTCTGTTTTCCATAGTAGTACACTTATTATATTATGATTATGTAAGATGTTAACATTTGGGGTGAAGGGTATATTATTTTTGTAACTTTAAAAAATCCAAATTAATTCAAAATTTAAAAAAGGAAAAAATCATTCTACAAATCACCTAATAATTGTTTCAAGTAAGAATCATCATTAGTGGATGCTAAAACTAATGGATGAAAGTATTAGAAACAATATATTTGCACAGTCTTGAAGTATCTCCCCACAAGATATTAATTTCAAGGTAGAAAATAGTTTCTACAACTTTACAGTGGAGAAACCTGATAGGTCAATGTTAACATCACCAGTAACAAGAAAATTGATGTAATGGGCCCTCAAATATAGTGCACTGAAAAAGACACAATAACATTTCTATAGTATTTTTCCCCAAAATCCAATACCTGAAATTAATCTTGAGGAAACATCAAACTTCAAATGAGGGATAATCTATAAAATAACTGACCTGTAACTTTTTGAAACCATTAAGGTCCTGAAAGACAAATTAATTCTGAAAACTATACCAGATTAAAGGAATCTAAAAAGACATGGCAACTAAATTTAACATATGATCATGAAATGGATCCTGAACCAGAAAAATCATGGGATAACTGGCAAAATTTGAATGTCCGGAACATTATTAATAGAATTTTCTGCAATGATGGAAATGTCTATATCTGTGCTCTCCAGTGCAATAGCCACTGGACTGCTGAGTGCTTGAAATGTGACCAGTGTAACTGAGAAACTGAATTTCTAATTTATTTAATTTTAATTAATTTAAATTTAAATAGCCAAACGTGGCTAGTGGCGATCATATTGGACAGCACAGGACTTAGTACTGTATCAGTGTTGATTTCCTGATTTTGATAATTGTATTGAGACTGCATGAGAGAAGGTCCTTATTTTTAGGAAAAACACACTTAAGATTTTAGAGGTGAAGGGGTATCATGTGTGCAATTTAAAAACTTTAAAACATTCCATTACGTTTATAGAAGCTTTTACTTTTTTTTTTTCTTCAGAGACCAGGGTCTCATTCTGTCACCCAAACTACATTGCAGTGGGGCAATCATAGCTCCCTGCAGATTTGAACTTCTGGCTCAAGCGATACTCCCACCTCAGCCTCCCAAGTAGCTAGGACAACAGGCGTGTCCACCAAGCTTGGCTCATTTTTAATTTTTTTAGAGATAGGATCTTGCTATTATTGCTCAGGCTGGACTTGAATTCCTAACCTCAAGTGATCCTCTTGCCTCAGCCTCAGCTTCCTGAGTAGCTGGAATTACAGGTGTGAGCCACTAAGCCCATTAACCATTTCATTTTTTTTTATTTTTAATTTTTTTTAAATATATACAGTGTCAGTTCTACCTATGATTGAGCACCATTAACCATTTTAAAGTGTACAATTCAGTAACATTTAGTCCATTCTCAATGTTGTGCAATCATCACTTTTAGTTAGTTCCAAGACATTTTTATCGCTTCTACACCCATTAAATACTCCCTCCGCATTTGCCCTTCTCCTCAGCCCCTGGCAGTTCTGGTCTGTTTTCTTTCTCTATGGATTGGCCTATTTTGGAAGTTTCATATACAGCAGTTCCCCCTTATTCACAGGGGATACATTCCAAGACCCCCAGTGGATGCCAGAAATGGCAGATAGTACCAAACCCTATATATACTAAGTCTTTTTGATTTGAGAGAGGTACCAAGTGACAAATGGGTAGGTTGCATATACCGCATGGATATGCTAGAAAAGGGATGATTCACATCCCAGGTGGGACAGAGTGGGAAAGTGTACTTTATCACACTACTCTGAAGGGCACACAATTTAAAAATTAAGAATTGTTTATTTTTGAAATTTTCCATTTAATAGTTTCAAACTGCAGTTGACTGCAGGTAACCGAAACCACAGAAAGTGAAACCATGGATAAGGGGGCGGGGTGTTCTCTGTGGTTCTTTGGGGAACTGTAAAACTGTTTTCCTTAGGAGCAGCTCCGTCTCACATTCCCATCAGCAATGTATAAGAATTCTAATTTCTCCACATCCTCACCAACACTTATTTTCCAATTTTTTAATTATATTCATCCTAGTGGGTGTGAAGTGGTATCTTACTGTAGTTTTGATTTGCATTTCGTCAACGATTAATGATGATCTGCATTTTTTCATATACTTATTGCCCATTTGTATATCTGCTTTGGAGAACTATCTATTCAAGTCCTCTGCTGATTTTTTAATTGGATTGTGTTTTTGTTGATTTGTAAGAGTTATTTATATTTTCTGGATACTAGACCCTTATCAGATACATGACTTGCAAATATTTTGTCCTATTATGTAGGTTGTGTTTTCACTTTCTTGAAAATGTCTTTTTATGCCTTAGTCTTTAATTTTGATAAAGTATGGTTTACTGTTTCTTTTATTGCTTCTGTTTTTGGTGTCATTTCTAAGAATCCATTGCCAAAGCTAAGGTTATAATTTATCCCTGTTTTCGTCTAAGAATTTTATAGTTTTAGCTCTCACATTTAGATCTTTGATCTATTTTCAGTTAACTTTTGTATGTGGTAGTGGTAGGAGTCCAACTTCACTCTTTTGTATGTGGATATACAAACGTTCTAGCACCATTTCTTAAAGAGATTATTCTTTCTCTCTTGAATGGGTTTGTACCGTTGTTAAAAATCAACTAACCATAGATGTATAGGTTTAATTCTGGCATCTCAATTCTATTAAATTTAACTACATGTACATCCTTATATCAGTACCACACTGTTGTGATTTACTGTTGCTCTGTAGTAAGATTTGAAATTGAGAAGTTTGAGTCCTCCCACTTTGTTCTTTCTCAAGACTGTTTTGGATATTCAGGATCCCTTGTAATTCCACATGAACTTTAGGATCAGCTTTTCCATTTCAGCAAAATAGTCACTGGGATATGTAGGCATGACTTCAAATCTGTAGATTGTTTTGGGTAATGTTGCCTCTTAACAATATCCAACCCATGAATGTGGGATGCTATTGCATTTATTTATATCTTCTTTTCTTTCAGTAATGTTTTATAATTTTCAGTGTACAACTTGTGTTTCCTTGGTTAAATTTATTTCTAATTATTTTATTCTTTTTGATGCTACTGTAAACAGAATTGCTTTATTTTTATTGTTCATTGCTAGTGTATGGAAATACAACTGATTATTGTGTGATCTTATATCATATCTGCAATATTGCTGAATTTATTAGCTCTAACAGGTTTTTGTGTGTGTGAATTATTTAGAATTTTCGATATAGAACATCATGTCATCTGGAGAACAGAGATAATTTTCCTTTTCCTTTCTAATTTGAATGCCTTTTATTTCTTTTTTTTGCCTAATTGCTCTGACTAGAACTTCCAGTACAATGTTAAATAGAAACAGCAAAAGCAGGCATCTTTGTCTTGTTCCTGATCTTAGGGGTAAGACTTTTAGTTTTTTCCCATTGAATATAAGGTTAGGTCTGGGTTTTTCATAAATGCCTGTATCATGTTGAGGCAGTTCCCTCCTATTCCTAGTTTATTTTTAAATTGAAATGGTATTGGATTTTGTCAAAAACTTTTCCTGAATCAGTTGAGATGATCATGTGGGTTTTTTCCCCCTTCATTCTATTAATGTGGTGTATTACATTGCCTAATTTTTATATGTTGAATCACACTTGCATTCCTTAGATAAATCCCACTTGGTCATGATGTATAGTCCTCTTACAATGCTGCTGGATTCGGTTTGCTAGTATTTTGATGAGAAATTTTGCCTAAGATTTTCTTTTGATGTCTTTTTCTGCCTTTGGTATCAGGGTAAGGCTGGCCTCAGGGAAAGAGTTGGAAAGTGTTCCCTCCTCTTCTGATTTGGAAGTGCTTGAGGATTGGTATTAATTCTTCTTTAAATGTTTGATAGAATTCTTCTGTGAAGCCCCCTGGTTCTGTACTTTCCTTTGTCGGGAGGTTTTTTAATATAAATTCAATTTCTTGTTACAAGTGTTTTCAGATTTGCTCTTTCTTTTTGAGTAAGTTTTGGTAGTGTTTCTAGGAATTTGTCTATTTCATCTAGATTATCTAAATGGCTGATGTACAATTATTTTTAGTATTCTATTATAATTCTTTTTGATGTAAGGTGGGTAGTAATGTTCCTTCATTTCTGATTTTAGTAATTTGAGTTTTCTTCTTTTCTTGGTCATTCTAGCTAAAGGTTTGTCAATGTTATTACGTTTTCAAAGAAATAACTTTTGGCTTTGTTCATTCTATTGTTTTTATATTCTCTATTTCATTTATCTCTGCTCCAATCTTTATTATTATTTCCTTCCTTCTGTGAGCATTAGGTTTAACTCGCTCTTCTTTTCTAGTTTCTAAAGGTGTAAAATTATGTTACTGATTTGGGATATTTCTCCTCTTTTATAATGTAGGCATTTATGGCTCCTAGCATCTCCCTAAACTTTAGCCAAAGTAGCAGCAAGACTAGTGTTTCAGATGGCTCAGGTTAGCTAAGGAAGAGAATTGGAAAAGCAGAAAAGCCTGAAGTAAAAGACCAGAGTTTTAGTATAAAACCTAGAGACTTTTGGCTATGGCTTCTTGCACTGAAATCAACTAAACTGGAAGCCTAAGATTTGAGAGAATTTTTTTTAAAAGAAGCCACATAACTAATTTATAAGTGTCTATTTAACCCCTAAAGTAAACTATAGGCACCCAAAAATGTGCCAGCAGAAAGTGGGCTCCCAAAGTTGTGCATCCCATGAGGAGAGCACATGCTTCAGTTTGTACTTCAGATGTGGCCAAGGACAAGAACCTTCTAGCCAGCAAAACCAGGGATCATAGATGACAACTGAAAAGGAAATTCCTCCCAAAGAGCAGAACTAGGGAGGAGGAAAAAGGAGATGAATGAGGTTATTCCATATGTGGGAAGTAACTGCAAAAGTACTCAAAGAAATAAAAACTGAATATTCCCCAAATTTGGCAAAAGATATAAACTTATGAATTCAAGAAGCTTACTGAATTCCAAATGGGATAAAACCAAAGAAATCCATACCAAGATACATCATAGTCAAACTTCTGAAAACTAGCAAAGAAAAAATCTTTTTATTAAAAATTTTTTTTTTTTAGAGATAGGGTCTTGCTCTGTCACCCAGGCTGGAGTGCAGTGGTGTGTTCATAGCTCAGTGCAGCCTTGAACTCCTGAGCTCAAGCGATCCTTCTGCCTCAACCTCCAGAGCAGCTGGGACTACAGGCATGCCCCGCCATGCCTGGCTACTTTTTTTTAAAATTATTCATTGTAGAGACGAGGTCTTGCTATGTTGCCCAGGCTGGCCTCGAACTTCTAGCCTCAAATGATCCTCCTGCCTTGGCCTCCCAAAGTGCTGAGATTACAGGTATGAGCCACAGTGCCCAAGCAAAATTGACTAATTTCTAGCAAAAGTGACAAAGGAAAAAACAGAGAGGACACAAATCATGAAAATCAGGAATGAAACAGAGATAATACTATAGGCCCTGCAGACATGAAAAGGATAATAAGGGGAATATTATAAAGAATCCTATAGACATAAATGTGACAACTGGATAAAATCAAGCAATTCTTCAAAACACACAAAAAAAATAACTATCCAATATGAAATAGATAACTTCAAGAGCCCTATCATTATTAAGAAAAATAAATTCATCATCTAAAACATTCCCAACAAAAGAAATCTCCAGGCCCAGATTGTTTCACAGAATTCTACCATACATTTAAAGAATTAACATTATACACAATTTTCTCCAGGAAATAGAAGAAAATGGAATACTTTGCAGTTCATCATATGAAGCTAGTAATATCCTGACATCAAAACAAAGACAGTATAAAAAAAAA
Organism: Indri indri; assembly: GCA_004363605.1. NCBI lineage: Eukaryota > Metazoa > Chordata > Mammalia > Primates > Indriidae > Indri > Indri indri. Next base: position 50,779 of record RJWJ010004161.1, on the reverse strand, counting down.
CTATAGATTAATATCCCTCTTGAATATAGATGCAAAAATCCTTAACAAAATATTAAGAAATAGAATTCAGCAATCTAGAAAATGACCAAATGGGGCTTATTCAAGGGATGCAAGGCTGGTTCAATATTTGAAAATCAATCGGTGTACTCCATTATTAACAAGATAAAGAAAAATCACATGATCATATCTATACATAAAAAGTATTTGATAAAATTCAGCACCCACTCATGATTTAAAAAAAAAACCTCAGAAAAATAGAAATAAAAGGAACTTCTTTAACTTGATAGAGTATCCACCCAAACCTGCCGCGAACATTACAGTTAATAGTGAAACTCAATGCTTTCTCCCTAAGATAGGGCACAAGGAAAGGATGTCCTCTCTAAACCACTCCTCTTCAACATAGTACTAAAAGATAGTAAAAGCCAATGCAAAAAGACAGGGAAAAGAAATAAAATGCATAGAGACTGAAGAGAAAGAAAACTCTCCCTACTTGCAGATGATATATCTATGTGAAAAAGTCCAAGGAATCTATAAAAAACTCCTAGAATATCTGAGTTCAACAAGGTTGCAGGATACGAGATAAACACACAAAATCTATTGTATTTGGATACTCTAACAATGAACATATGAATACTAAAATGTAAAAATATCCTTTACAATCATTCAAGAAAAATGAAGTATTTAGCTATAAATCTAACATAAATGACTTGCATGTTGAAAACTACAAAATGATGATGAAAGAAATCAAAGCTCTAAATAAATAGAGAAATATACTGTGTTGAAAGATTGATAAATTAATCACATTAAACATTTAAATTTTCCCCAAGTTGATATACAGGATTTATTCAATTCCTATCAAAATCTGAGCAAGAACTTTTGTAGATATAGATGAGATTATTCTAAAATTTATATGAAGGGTAAAGGAGCTAGAATAGCTAAAAACAATTTTGAAAAATAAAATAGAAGGAAGCAGTCTATCTAATTTCAAGACATTATATAGTTACAGTAATCAATATTTTATGATATTGGCAGAGAGTTACCACAGATAGAATGGGACACAACAGAGAACTATGAAACGACCTATACAAATAAGTCCAACTGATTTTTTACTAAGGTACAAAGGCAATTCAATAAAGGAAAGGCAACATTTTCAACAAATGATGCTAGACCATTCTGGCATCCATAGCCCAAAAAGGAAAAAAAAAAAAAAAAAAAAAAAAAAAAAAAAAAAAAAAAAAAAAAAAAAAAAAAAAAAAAAAGAAAGAAAAAGAACCTGATCCTAAGCTTCACATTTTATACAAAGAATTAACTCAAAATTGATCATGAACTGAAATGCGTAAGATGTAAAACTATAAATCTTAGTACTGTGAAAGAAACTAGATTTTACACTGTTCAGGAAACAACCCAGATGTCCATCAATGGCTGAATGGTTAAGCAAACTGTGATACATCCATACCATGGAATACTACTCAGGAATAAAAAAGAACAAACTATACATGTGCCAACCTGGATGATTCTCCAGAGAATTATACCGAGTTAAAAAAAAAAAAAGCTAATCCCCAAAAGTTACACATTGTATAATTTCATTTATATAACATTCTTGAAATGACAAAATCATAGAAATATAGTGGGGATATATGGCAATTATAGAAGTATAATATATGAGAGATTTTTGTGGTGACAGACATGTCCTGTATTTTGACTATGTTAATATTAATGTCATGACTGTGCTATTGTACTGTACTTTTACAATATGTCACTACTGAGAGTAACTGGGTAGAGGGTATGTGGGAGCTATTAGATTATTAATTATGAAATGTCCAATTTCCTTAAGTACTAAGTTTGGCAGTTGATATCTCTGACATTTCGCTTTGACACTTATTGTTTTATTTTTATTGTGAAGGTACATCCTCACAGTCTTTCAAACGTGCATTTTAGCTTGTGATTATCTTTCCACTTTTTTAGAGTGATTTTTATGAAACCATGGATAGGTCCAAAATATGTGTTATTTTTGAATAGGAGTTACATCATGGGACCAATGTGGTGTAAATAGCTTGAAATATCAATGAAGTGTTTGGGAAGGATGTGGATAATGAACACACAGTACTTCAATGGTTTGAGAAGTTCCATTCTGGTGATTTTAATCTTGAAAATAAGCTACGTGGGTGACCTGAGGCCAAGGTGGATAACGATGAACTGAAAGCTGTAGTGGAAGCGAATCCATCTCAACCTACATGTGAATTAGCAGAAAGGTTACTATTCCAACAATACTGGACCATTTGAAACAAATCAGCAAGGTAAAGAAGCTGGATAGACGGGTACCACATGAATTATACCAGCAAAAAAAGAGAAATCGTCTCGAAGCTTGTCTTTCTTTGCTGTCATGACGCAAGGGTGAACCATTTCTACACTATATTGTTACGTGTGATGAAAAATGGATTCTTGTTGACAATCACAAGTGTTTGGCACAATGGTTGGATAAAGATGAAGTGATGAAACACAGTCCAAAACCGAATATTCATCAAAAAAAGCCAATGGTGTCTGTTGGTCCAGAGCCGGTATTATCCACTACGGCTTCATGAAACCTGGTCACTATATTATAGCAGATAGCTACTGCAACCAACTGAATGAAATGATGAGGATGCTTACAATTAAGCAGCTGAGATTGCTCAATAAAGACAGGCCAATCCTCTTGCAAGACAATGCTTGATCACATGTTGCACAAACAATGTTGCTCAAACTACAGAAGTTGGACTCGGAAACTCTCTGTCATGCACCGTAATTACCAGACTTTGCACCAACTGACTACCACTTCTTCCAGGTTTTGGACCACTTCTTGCAAGGAAAAATATTCAATTCTCAACAAGCTGTGGCAAACACCTTTGACGATTTCATGGCCATTCACTCTCTAGCCTTCTTTGCTGCCAGCATAAACAAGTTACTGTTAAAATGGCGAAACTGTTGATAGTTTAGGCACATACTTTGATTAATTGTACTGCTTCTTGTTTGAGATATAATAAACTACACTTCTGATTTGAAATCGGACATCTCATATTTAATTACCAAAATATTATTTACAGGTGCATGTAAATCTACAATTATCTCAAAAGAAAAAGTTTCATTTTTAAAAAGTCTTCATGTAAAATAAAAACAAAAGCCAAATAATTATTTGTGACTCGGGAAGCTCTGTACTACATACTATAAAATGGTAATTTCATTGTTTATCTTATAATGTGTTGGGTAACTGGTTTTGATGGAGACACTAATAAAAATAATTTAAATAAAACAGTAGTGCTGAATACCTATAGTATAGCTAATTAAATTTAGAAAACATATTTCTTTTTTCATTTTAAAATCTGATAATATAAAAAATGACATTTCATGTTATTGCATACAAATAAAATGCATCTATTCTTATGATATTTCAGACTGTTTAGATCCAAGAATGTTTCGCCTCTTAAGAACTACCTTATAACACTTCTACTATATTAAATTTCCTCCAGCAATACCTCATGACATTGCTGATCCTAGTTAATCTTATAAGCATTCTCATCAGTGTCAAGGGAAACTACACTGAAGTAACCATCTGGTGGAAACTGAAATGTTAAAACCCCTTACAAAATGATTAGTTGGACATTTTAGATTTCCAGGGTTTTTTTGTGTGTGGGTTTTGTTTTTTGAAAAAATAAAATACACACAAACATTTGCTAGCTGTGATCTTGGCCAATTTACTTAATACCTCTGAGTCTCAGTTTTTTGATATATAAAATGAAGATATGTCCTATGACAAATGACAAAATAAACGATGAATATAGAATTAGTTGGTAATACCTGACAGAAGACAGTCATTTAATAAAAATGTTTCAATGTTAACTGATATTTCTAGGTGAAGGCATAAAAAATAATGTAACATAGGTAAAAACTACATCGTGCTGCTCTTTAAAATCTCTGTTAAAGCAAAGAAAGGTTATTTTAGGGAAAAGGAACAGATAGATTGTTGGAGTTGTCTCCACAAAGCACCACAATTAGAGTAAAATCATAAGGGGTGTATGAAAACATTTGTAGTGTAGACTGCATCACAATACCTATGCTTTGGGACACTCCTGATGGTGCTGAAGGACACTGACATTGTGTGAGGGGTACCAAGAACTGGAGCTCTCTCCATTTCTATACATGTTTTAATTTTCTTTATAGGAAAGTTGCCTAAATAATAATCACACTGGGGGTGCACAAGTGGCTTCAAAAAAGGACAGTGTCAAAGTTTACTTTGCACATAATTTCCCCTTGGTATAAGGCAGGCAAAACGCAAAGCTGTTGAGAACAAGAGGCTTGAGAGCGAAAATACCTGGGTTTAAATCCAGGCTCCACTACTTCCTAGGTGTAAGATCTTGTTCAATTTACTATATGTTTCCAAGCTTGAATTTTCTTATCTACGAAATGGGGTAAGAATATTATAATACAAATAAAGTGCTTCACACAATTATCTTTCATATATTAAGAGGCACAATAAATGTTAGTTATTAGTAATAACCTTAGCTAATAAAACTGCTACTCAAGCTTAAGTATAAATATGATAATTAAGAAAGCAACATTTTAAATATCTTCTCGGGCAATGTGAAATATAAGGATTACAATTAAACTGCAAAAGCGTTATTATAATTGCAATAACTTCAATAATCATTATTCTAAGAAAGTGTTATGCACACTGGTTCATAAATATTTGATGAAAAAACCCATAATGTCCTATTTAGTTCACTGATGGTGGTTTTCAAGTATAAAATTAAACGAGATTGTTGTATGCAATGATCATCTTCATATTCATGAACAAGAAAAATAAATACATTTAAAAATCGTTTATCCTACCAAGAACATCAGTTCAGACACATTTAATATGAATTTTACAAACATGAATTTGTGTCCATAGTATTCAAATAATTTATCTTTAGATATGAATTTATAATAAATAAACTAAATTATAAAACACTTTAAGATTAGAAATTAGATCTCCAAATATTAAAATATTTGGGCCTGGGAAGGAGAAATTAACTAAGAAATTCTATAATTGTAAGTAACAGCTGCACAGTCAATATTTAATCACTATATTGTGAGACAGTTCAGTAGTGGAAGACAGGATTAACATATTGCTTTAAAACATTCCATTACTTTCTGCATCTGTTTACTGATAATAAAAGACACAGCTGTTCTAAACGAAACACACTAACAGGTGTAAGGAGCCAATTTGGCATTTTACATAAAAGTTACTCCTCATTTCCTTTTGGAATACTCTAAAACCTACTCTACACACAGCTACCAATAACTTAAAGGGGTTTTTTCAAATTAATTTGGATTATTCTAGACATTAAGGAAAAGATATGCTTCTTCCTCCATGAATTCAAGATTATTTTTAAACGAGTACACATCCTGAACTAATTATAATTACTCCAGATGTTTTCCATAAAAATGGTCACACATTTGAACAGGGTTTCTTTAGCAACTGTTCTATATCAAATTTACTGCAAAAAGCATCAAAATTATGAGGTAACACTGTATCAAATTCACTGTTTAGTTAATCTACAAATGATAATGAAGTTTGAGCTGACAACTTATTGTGACTAGTGCACCAGCTAATCTGTAGCCATATGTACCATATCTAAGGGTACATCAGGAAATTTAATATTTTTATAGTAAATTCTCAATAATCACTTACCTAACCCAAAATATGCAAATATCATAAATGTAACTATATAGTTTGGGGGGGGTTGTTTACTTTTCTAAACATAATATATTACAATCAACTTAAAATGTACTGGGCAAAGTACTGACTTCATTCTAGTAATTTAATAAATTCAGATAACTAATTTTTTAATTTATAAATTATAGCAGTGACATTATAAATTATAAGATCAGTGTCTATGAAATATTAAGGAATTGATAAAAAAAGATCACTGTGAAATATTTTAATTTTGTCATTACATTTATTTTTAATATATAAAACTTGGAGAGGAAAAGTTAAGTGAGACTATCAAAAGAGTCCAAGGCGTTCCAGTTGCTTTCTTTTCTTTTCCTAAAATAAAGACATTTTCAAATTAGCTTTAGAAAAAGAGGTTCATTAACATGTACATTTAAAGAGTCCTTGAGACTATGTCTATATTTTGGATATATACATGAGGAAAAACATGTAAAGTATATACATTTTGCTTATTTACCATTAACAAATCATTCCAATCTTCTTCCAATAGTTCCTTTTCCTCTTTAGTTCAGACACAGATGATTTTAAATTCAAATAAAATACTCTACAGATTTACAATACAGTTTCCTCAGCCAAATCACTATGTTACAACAGTTCTTCTGGTCCTTCTGGAACACAATTAAGATAAACGAAAATTCTATTAGTTTGCTGCCTAAGTTTTGAAGAGAAACATGGGAAATAATTTTTCATATCAAAGCAATAAAGAAAAACAATAATTTTAATGTGGAATTTAATAAAGCTTAACTCTGCCTAACATGGTAAAATGTTGACATGTTACTTTAAAACATATCATGGATGTGATTGTCTGATTCATAAATTATACAAAGTATATATAGTGATAAAACAAATCACATAATATATAAATTCATGAATTGTTTATAAGGACTTCATAAAGTCCTCAGCCTTCAGAAATTTAATTACTATATGTAACTATTTATCCAAACAACCTTAATATTTACCATATTTACTTATAACGGTATAAGTCAGAATGTTTCTCTATCAAGAAAAAAAGTTTATTATATGTAATTACGTACATGCTGTGTTGTACCAACTTACAAAAAGTATAATGCACATTCTAAAGGATTTTTAAGCTGTTTCCATATAGGATTATATTAATTGTTCAATTGTTGCTGTAACTGAATATACATATATATTCTAGTCATTATATATTTATTTTGTATTCTTATCATGCTTATAAGGGAGAATAAATCAACCAATTTGTATTATTAAACAGTTGAGGTAATTATAGAAGAAAAACTAGTAGTAGAAAGAAACCAACGGAGGTTCCTTTAGAAAACTGAGATTTTTAAACAATGCTTGCTAAAGCAATTAATTAATTCAAAGAAAATAAGGCAAAATGACAAGAGATATCTAATAAAATGAATTGTTAATTCATTAAAGACAGTAAGAATTACAGTTTAATGCTTTTTAAAAAAAATCAGTCTTTAAAGAAATTATAGGGTGGATGTTTCTAGTTTCCAAAAATTTTTCTTTACTATTTTTCTAATTCATATTACATACAGTGAATTTAGTCAAATTTCTACATTAAACTCCTGAATATTTTTCTATCACACATAAATATGATCAGAATCATGCACCAGATCCTAGCATAGTGTTTTACATTACATAGCACTTGAGTAGCTACTGCAGTCCATCCAACAATCAAATAATGAATTACAGCTGTGGCTTGAAAAATTTCAGGAAGGTAAGAGATGAATAAATTCTCTAAATCCCTCTCAAAATTCAATAATCTTAATGCATGTACCCCCTACTTCAATCTCTAAAAATTAGTAATGCATAATTATAACAATATGTTCAAATGGATTTTAATAAAATGGTATATAAGAGTAGCAAATCTCAGCTTTTTTTGTCCCATAAAGCTTCTTCAGATTTCCCAAAGTATTGCTTGTAATTCCTACAACCAAATATGGTTATCCGTCTGGTAAATTTTGAGGATGTTAATTAGTAAGTCTAAATAGTCTCCTTTCCTTCCACCTTCCAGTATGCAACATTTTCTCAGATGGAGAAAATTTTTCTTCATATACATTCTCTAGTTTCCAATGATTCAAATAAATTTTTGCATCAATATGTAAATCTACGGGGAGTAATAATACATAGGCAACTTCCTTTAGGAAGATTAAGATTAACTTAAATCCATGGAATGAATTCTGCCTTTTCCTTACATGTGAACAATGCTGAAAAAGGAAATAAATCACCACATGAACTCACCATCAAATTGGTATGAACTGACCAACACTTAAGTGCACAGATAGTAATAACATTCATCTGGTGTCAGGCGAGTGTTGGGGAGGAGGGGATGGGTACATACACACGTAACGGGTGCTGTGCGCACCATCTGGGGGATGGACACAATTGAAGCTCTGACTTGGGTGGGGCAAAGGCAATATACATAACCTAAACATTTGTACCCCCGTAATATGCTGAAATAAAAAAAAATAAAAAGGAAATAGACGCTGAGGTACAGCTTATGTCAAATAACATCCAATCTCTAATACAAGTAATAAGTTCCAAAATAGTACTTATAAATACCTTTTAAAAAGTTACATTTACATATGCTACATATTACCTTGTTTTATAACCTAGAATAAAAGTTGTGTCACTGCGTTCATGGAGAACTGTATTAAGTGACTTTTATTGATACCATATCAGCAATTTAATTTCTAATTTACTGATTATCAGTAAAGAAAATTTGGTTATGCTTCAACTCTGGGGGTGAAGAGGGAGGATGAGAGAGATAGGAGATAGTAAGAGAGAGAACGGATCTTGGAATAATTTTTTTTTTGCCATTTCTGCACACATTCAAAATTCTTAGGATAGCACAGAAGATCAGCAAAGTATAGTTCTGCATGGAGCTATTAGTTTATATTGAGATTGGCCTGATCATATTTACTCTCAGGAAAGTATTCAGGTAAGTGCAACAATATTTCTATCTGTGAATCAAGTCTTTTGTGATACTGTGAAGCCAAAACAAAAGACCCAAAATAAATAAAGTGTACCCAATGCTAATATAAGCTGCAACTGTTAATTATTTCCTGTCAAACTAGTTCCTAAAAAACACCCTTCCCTTTCTGTGGGAATTCCTTTATAAAAAGTAGATATTATAAATTATTATGACTTTTATGCAAATAGAGCTTTTAGTGTTTGTTCTAAAGTAATTTAAAATAAACCTTTCACTTGGATTTGCATATTAATTTATTTAGCAATTTCCTAATACAAAGGTAAATGTCTGCCCCATCCATTTCAAATGATAAACTACTGAATAAAATTTAGGTCATAAAGCTAAACTCAGAATATGTCCAATTACAGAAGATGCTATACACAGGAAGTTAATCCAAGCATAAAATTAATGCAAAACATATTTCTTTATTATAGACACGAGACCTGTGTTACAGAAATCATTTTTATGCTCGAAAAAACACATTGACACATGTAGCTTATTATCACTGTTAAACCAGCAGTTATTCATCAAAGGGGTTGAGGCATATAGAAAACACAGAAATAACCATTAATAAAAATATCAACCCAATGTTCTTGTACAGTAAATATTACAGCTTACCATATCGGTATTGACTTCTTTGTCTAAATAAAAAATAATTCATAAATCTTAGAAGACAGAAATTTAAAAAATAACTAGATATGCCTAAACTGATCTGATAGGAAGAAAAAAAATAACTAAAGCTACAGTAGTTTGCTAATGGACATGCAATATAAAAAGATATAAACTGTGACGTCAAAAACATAAAATGTGAGGGTGAAGAAGAAGTCAAAGCATAGAGTTTTTGTACACAATGGAAGTTATCAGCTGAAAATAGACTGCTGTAACTATAAGGTGTTTCATGCAACACTCATTGTAACCACAAAGCAAGAATCTAAAGTAGATACACAAAAGATAAAGAGAAAAGAATCAAAGCAAACCAGTACAGAAAATCAACAAATCACAAAGGAAGACAGCAAGGGGAAGAAAAAAATAAGGAATCTACAAATAGCTAGAAAACAATTAATAAGGTGGAAATGGTGAGTCCTTACCTATCAATAATTATCTTGAATGTAAATGAATAAAGTTCTCCAGTCAAAAGGTACAGTGTGGCTGAATAAATTAAAAAAAAAAAAAAAAGACCAAACTATAAGCTGCCTACAATAGAGACTCACTTTAGGTTTCAGGATACACATGGACGGAAAGCCAAGAGATGGAAAAAAGATGTTCCATGCTATTGGTCACCAAAAGAAAGCAGGGTGGCAATTATTATATCAGACAAAAAGACTTTAAGTGAAAAATCGTAAAAAGAGACAAAGAGGGTCATTATATAATGATAAAGGTAGCAATTCATCAATAGAATATAACAATTATAAATACATATGCACTCAGCATGAGAGCACCTTAATATATCAGGTAATTATTAATAGATCTAAAGGGATAGAGAGCAATACGATAATAGGGGGGACCTCAGTACCCAACTTTTAACAATGGATAGATCATCCAGACAGAAAATCAAGAAGGAAACATTGGACTTGAACTACACTTTAGATCAAATGGTCCTAACATACATATATAGAACATTCTATACAACAGCAGCAGAATATATATTCTTCTGAAGTGCACATGGGACATTCTTTAGGACAGAACATGTTTTAAGCCACAATAGAAGTCTGATCAAATTTAAGAAGACTGGAAATCATATCAAGTATCTTTTCCAACCACAATGGTATGAAACTAGAAATCAGGACAGGACAAAAATTGGAAAATTCACAAATATGTGGAAATTAAACTACACACTCCTAAATAATAAAAGGATTAAAGAAGAAATCAAAAGAGAAATCAAAAAGTATCTTGAGACAGACTAGGCATGGTGGCTCATGCCTGTAATCCAAGCCCTTTGGGAGGCTGAGGTGGGAGAATTGCTTGAGCCCAGGAGTTTGAGATCAGCCTGGACAACATAGCAAGACTATGTCTCCACAAAAAATTTTAAAAAGTAGCTGGTCATGGTCGTGTGTACGTGTAGTGCCAGCTACTCAAGAGGCTGAGGTGGGAGGATCATTTGTGCCCAGGGGTTCAAGGTGACAGTAAGGGATGATCACACCACTCTGCTCCAGCCTGAGCAACAGAGTGAGACCCCCTCTCTACCAAAAAAAAAAAAAAAAGTCTTGATACAAATGAAAATAGAAACACAACAACATAGCAAAATTTATGGGATGCAGCAAAAGCAGTCCTAAGAAGCAAGTGTATAGCAATAACCATCTGCATGAAGGAAAAAGAAAGATCTCAAACAACCTACCTCTACACCTTAAGAAACTAGCAAACAAAAACAAACTAAACCCAAAGTTAGTGGAAGGAAAAAAATAATGAAGAACAGAGCAGAAATAAATGAAATAGAGACTACAATGACAACTGGAAAGATCAAAACTAAGAGTTGGTTTTTTTGACAAAATAAACAAAATTGACCAACCTGTAGCTAGACCAATCAAGAAAAAATGAAAACTCAAATAAATAAAATCAAAAATGAAAGAGGAGAAATCATAACTAATAGCACAGAAATACAAAGGAAGCTAAGAGACTATGAACAATGATACGCCAACAAATTGGATAACATAGAAGTAAAAGATTAATTCCTAGAGAATAATTGTCATTTATTAAAGTTTTTATGTTATACATATAATAATATTTTCTCAATATAATAAAAAATTTAGAAAGTATAGAAAAGTATACGGGAGAAAATTAAAACTACGTACAATTGTACTAATCAAGAAAATCACTGTTCACTCAACAATTAATTATTTAATGCCTACTACATGCCATGCTCTGTTTTAGTTTCTAGGGATTTGGCAATGACTAAAATAAGTTCTTGTTGTCATGAAGTGTAGAATCTAGTAAGTAGAGACAAACAAACCATTAAGCACACTCTAGGTCAGTGGCAAAAATAAAAACGTTGAGTGTGTAGTATATAGTGATAGGAATTAGGGAAGTCCTTTCTAATAAGATGACTTTCAAGCAGAAACTTCATGTAAGTAAATAAATACTGCAGATATCTTGAGAAAGAGCAGTCCAGAAGGAAAAGCAACTGGAAAGACCCCGAAAAAAGAGCATGCTTGACACTTTGAAGGAACAGCCAAAGGGTCAGTGTGGCTAGAGGAATGAAACACAGGGTCAGAGGTAGAAGATTAAAATCAGAGAGAAAATGAGAGTTGGGGGATGGGAGGTATAGATACGTAAGACTACAGGCAATGGTAAAGACTCTAGATTTTATCCTGACAAAGCCAGTAGAAGATCTGTGCAGAGAAATGAATTAAAATGATTTTCATAGTTAAAGGACTGCTCTGGTTGCTTTATGGAGAGTGAACCATAAGGAAGCAAAATTAGAATTAAGAGGTCAGTTAGGAAGCTACTTTAATGATCCAGGTCAGAGATGATGGCAACCCTTAAGACTTTCATGTAATTCCCTCCAGTCTTTTGCCTGTGCATTTGAATTTATGTATAATTAAAATAATTGGTATTAAAAATGTGTACAGTTTAGTACCTTGCATTTTTCATATGAAATCAAAATTTCTCATATAATTTAAAATTCTCAGAAAAGATAGCAATTATGTATCAGGCATATATTTTTCTTGGTTTCTTTTATGCTTGTAAATTTATTTAAATGTTAAACAATATACAGAAACTTTAAATCAAAAAGTTAGGAACACAACTGAAATGTTCAAAAATAAGGAAATATTTAAATAAGTGTGCTTCTATATGCTAGATACTATGCGTCTTTTAAAAATAACACTCAAAAATTTTTTTAAAACACAAGATAAGGCTTATAAAATGGAACATAAAATTAAGACTACGCATACCAATGTTCCCAGCTATGTAAAATATATATCAAAAAGACTAGAAGGAAATATATAAAAATACTATTTCTACATAGTAAGATTATAAGTATTTTTATTTTCTCCTTTTGTATTCTGCATTCTTCAAATCTTCTACAGTGAACTGGAATTAATATTATAAATAAAAAATAATCTCATATTTACAAAAATTAAGGAATCTACAGAATTTAAAGGTATAGTTTCAAATGCCTGACATGTCACTAACCAGCTGTTTCTTAGACTAATTTCTCTTAAATATCAATTTCCTGACTTCTAAAATAAGGATAATATTATTGTCCTAACAGAATGACTTCAAGAAGATTATATGCAAGCATGGACTTAACATACTTAATATAGCAAAAGAATGATAAATATCTGTTTAAACAAATACAAATAACTGAGAATTCATATTTAAGTAAAATGCAAAGGCTCATCATGAATACTTAATTCAAAACGACATGAAAAATGTTATTCACTCTTTCACCCTATTCAGTCTTGTCTGCAATCTAATTCAAATTAGACAAAAATATATCATTTTAAAATTAATGTAAAAGCAAACCAAATTTCTACCTTCCTTCCTTGGGGCATCTTCTTGTCTAAAGTCCTCTCTAATATTGAAAGAAATTTTCAAATTTTGCTGTAAAATTCTCTTCCTAAAGCTGAGTGTAAATTCTAAATAGGAATTCTCAAGCCTCTTCTTGTTACAAGCTCAGTTTCCTGAAGGGAGGAGGCAGAGCAAAATGGCCAAACAGAACCCTCCAGCGATCATTCCCCCTGCAAGAACACCAAATTGAAGAACTATCCACACAAGAAAGTACCTTCATAAGAACCAAAAATCAGGTGAGCAACCACAGTACCTGGTTTTAACATCGTATCAAGGAAAGAGGGTGGGAAAGACAGTCTTGCAGTTCCTATGCCACCCCTCCCCCATCCCCTGGCAGAGCTATAAGGAGAGAATCTATGTGCTTGAGGGAGGGACTACGAAGTGACTGTGGGACTTTGCATTAGAACTCAGAGTTGCCTGTCACAGTGGAACACAACACAGGGCAGAATTCTACCCACACCCACACAGGAAGTATGGAGACCAGCTCTGGCCAGAGGGGAATCCTCTTCCCCAGCAGTAGGAAACTGTGTTCCAGCTATCTCCACCACTGGCTGACTAAAGGGGTCTGGGGCCTAGAATAAATCTGAAAGGCAGCAGGCCACAAAGACTCCAGTCCTTGGGCAAGACCTGGAGCTGTGTTGGGCTCAGAGCTAGTGGACTAGAGGTACACATGACCTGTGAAACACCAGCTATGTCAGTCAAGGGAGTGCCTGTGTCAACCCTACCCCAACTCCAGCCAGTACAGCTCAATGAGAGACTCCTTTTGCTTGGGAGTAGGAAAGGGAACAGTACAGAGAACTTTGTCTTGCAACCTGGGTACCAGCTGAGCCACAATAAAATAAAGTATAAAGCAGATTCCAGAAGCCCCTGATTTCAGGCCTTAACTCCTGGATGGTATTTCTAGACCTACCCTGGTCCAGAAGGTAATCTACTACCCTGAAGAGAAGGACCCAGTCCTGGCAAGATTCACCACCTGGTGATTAAAGATCCCTTGGGCCTTGAATAAACATCAGTGGTAGCCAGGCCGTAGTTGCCACAGGCTTTGGGCTAGACCTAGTACTATGCTGGCTTCAGGTATTGATACAACACAGTCCTAGCTATAGTGTCCACAGGAGTACCTGCATCTCCCTCCCTCAACTCCAGGCAGCCCAGCACGGAGAGTGAGACTCCTTCTGTTTGGGGGGAAAGTGAAGGAAGAGTACGAGAGACTTTGCTTGGTAATCCAGGGAATTCTCCTGTATCTAACCCAAGCCCACCATGGTGGTATGACCAGGAGTCTGCAAAAGTTGCAGTGTTACTGGCCTTGAGGCTCCCCCTAGTGCTGATATGGCTGCGGTGATCAAAGCCTTGAAGATCACAACACTCAATTTCCTTTGAATACCTGGAAAACCTTCCCAAGAAGGATGGGTACAATCAAGTCCAGACCGTAAAGATGAGAATAGATACCTAACTCTTCAATGCCCAGACACTGATGAACATCCACAAGCATCAAGGACATCCAGGAAAACATGACCTCACCAAATGAACTAAATAAGGCACCAGTAACCAATCCCAGAGTGATGGAGATATGCAACCTTTCAGACAGAGAATTCAAAATAGATGTTTTGAGGGAGCTCAATGAACTTCAAGAAAACATAGAAAAGGAATTCAGAATCCTATAGGAAAAATTTAACGAAGAGATCGAAATAATTTTTTAAAATCAAGCAGAAATTCTAGAGATGAAAACTCAATTGACGAACTAAAAAATGCATCAGAGTCTCTCAACAGCAGAATTGATCAAGCAGAAGAAAGAATTAGTGAGCTTGGAGACAGGATATATGAAATACACAGAAGAGAAAAAAGAATGAGGAAGAATGAAGCATGCCTACAAGTTCTAGAAAATAGCCTCAAAAGAGCAAATCTAAGCATTATTGGCCTTGAAGAAAAGGAGAGTTTGGGGCATAAAGTTTATTCAAAGAAATAATAATAGACAACTTTCCAAACCTAGAGAAAGATATCAATATTCAGGTACAAGAAGGTTGTAGAACACCAACCAGATTTAACTCAAATAAGACTATCTTAAGGCATTAAATAATCAAATTCCCAAAAGTCACAGAAAGGATCCTAACAGCAGAAAGAGAAAAGAAACAAATAACATATAAAGGAGGTCCAATACATCTGCCAGCAGACTTCTCAGTGGAAACCTTACAGGGCAGGTGAGTGGCATGACATATTTAAAGTGATGAAGGAAAAGTACTTTAATCCTAGTACATTATATCCTGCAAAAATATCCTTCAAACATGAAGGAGAAATAAAGACTTTCCCAGATAAAAAATGCTGACAGGCTCATAGATAACAGATGAGAAAGTGCAACAGTGAAATGAAGGAACGCACACATGTGCATGTATACACGCACATATACACTGGGCCATAGAAAAAAAGATTTCAAAATTATTACAGAAAAAGGTTTGAATCCATCATCGAAGACCCTCAAGGAGACCATGGATCAGGAAAAGAGTAGAGGCTGTAAAACCATTACTATCCCATTTCTGACAATATAGTCACCAATTATCTCAATAAAATAATAATGTGGTGGTTTAGGAAACACATCAGTTAATAATTTCCAAGAAATTTATATGAAGGGAAGAAAATCACATAAGGGGAATACAAAACAGAATTATTAGCTAACTGATACATATGAAAGTACTTTGCAAACTGCTGAGATCTACACCAATGATACTATCACCAAGCTATAAAAATTGTGTCAGTGAGGTTAGCCCAGAATGAGAACTGACTTATAAAACATACTTGGGGCAACGAAATAAACTTTTAAAATATGCTTAGAGCAATAAGATGAGCAAAAAAGGTCCATTTGTTACAAATAATATGTAACTCTCAGGAAGCTGACAGAGACAAAATAGTACAAAATAGTACAGATAAACTCCTATTTTGCTTCCTTTTTCTTGCTATGTAAAAAAATTTAGATGATTCTGAAATATAAATCTATATGCCTTATATTTAAATAGAAGTTATAACTTTAAAAGACATTCTTATATTTCACTGACATACCATGTACTTCTTTTGAACTACCATCTTCACTTAGAGTTTCTGTTTCTTCCTCCTTTGGGGAAAAGAAAAATGTAACGTTAAGACCAATCTTACATGTAGAGGACAGTAGGCAGTTTTCTCCAAATAGCAAAAATATATCCCTATATTGCCCAAAACTCCATCCATTAGAGGTTAATTCAGGGTAACTAATTCCTTTTAAAATCCAAATATTCCAGTCATTTACATTATAGTTTCCCCCCTTTATGACCGAATGGATCTTTTTATTATTTACATTGATATAGATTATTTCTATCTAATTCCTTTTCCTTTAACACTTAACTAAGATCAACCAAATTAAGGGAAAGGGAGGTATAGTTGGTGGTTGGAAAAGAGATAACCAACAGACAATCTGGAAATATTTAGACCCATATGGAATGCAGGAGAAAGTATAGAGACAGAAGCACTAAGTACAGGGAACCTAGAGAGCCATGACACAAAGGAGGATAACAAAATACACGTTTTTCACCTAGGCAAATATCAGAATACTTGCTGTTATGAAAGTCAAGATAAAATTAAATAAATTTAAAGCATCTTTTTGTCTACATATGCCATAAACTCAACATTTTTGTTAAGTGCAGTCTTTGTCATCCTCCAAATCACTAACACATTTTACTGGCAAATATCAGAACTAGAAAATGGGGGAAAAATATATGCTTCAAAATTTTACTTTGAGTTTAAGTTTAGAAATAATGTATTTTTATACCTCAAGAATGTCAAATTCTTCAAGTTTTTCTAAAGAAACTTCCTCTTCTATGTTGAAAGGACACAATGAACATGAGATGACTAAAGCACTTAGACATAATATAAATGGAATTTTAGCAGTACAATTTAACTGACCTTCTTCTTCTATTCTTATTCATCCTAATTCATCTTAAATATGATTTTAAACTAATATTCCTAATGTATTGTTCTGATTGTGCTGCTTTCCTATTTAAAAACTTTTAGCTGTTCTTACCAAAGTTGAAAATCTTAATAGCCTGATATTCAAGTCCTCTCAAGATTTGGTACCAAGTGAACTTTTAATCTGATTTCCCATGACTCTCCTCCCTTGGAGAGCATGGAAAGTAAGACCAACGTTGGTTTGCTAATACCTGCAGAGTTGGAATTGAAGGAAGAGGGAGCTAAATAAAATGTTATCATTCAAATACACAAATATTTATAGATTGCCTTCTGGGTTAGTGACTATGCTAGGTGATAAACAGAGGTGAAGCTGTGTAAGAAGAAATAAGTTTTCAAATGGCACTAAAATCATTCTGTATGAAAGAAGTAGTGCTCAAGGGAGAGTACCTTAAGAAACTACTGTAGGGAGCAATATCTAGATAAACCATGACATGAAACAAAGTTAAAGAATATTAATTGCTTTCTCACTCATAGTTTGATTGCACGAATAGGTGAGAAAGGAAAATCCTCATGATTATGTGGCAGAGCAACAAACAGATCTGTAAACAATCCTCAAAAGTACTCTTATCCCCAATCTCAAATGCATGACTCAAATATAAATTAATACAAGAACATTTTAATAAAAAAGCTACATATTATATGAGGAAATTTTTATTATGCAAACCCAAGACCATATTATTATTTGTATGAAAATTTCAGATGAATTTGAAACCCCTATACTGATCATTTTCTAGAAGATCAGAAAGACATTTAAGTAATAAAACTCAAATTAGCATAATGTAAATGTTCTATTTATCTATATCTGCATAACAAACTATCCCAAAACGAACTGGTCAAATATCTCTTTCACGGTTCTGGGGGATGATGAGTTCATCTGGGTGGTTTTCACTTGGGCTACCTCATAGAGTTGTAATCAGATGGCAGCTGAGTGTTATCTGAAGGCGTCTTTACTCAATGTCTGGCACCTGAGCTGAGATGGCTGGAATAACTGGGAACAGGTCAAGCATCTCTCCACATAGCCTCTTTCCCTGGCTAGCTTGTGCCTTCTCACATAATGGCAGACCCCAGGTAAATTGACTTCTTACAAGGTGATTGGCAACCATTTCAAGACAGCCAGGAAAGCTGCAAGGTTTCCATGACTGAAACTTGGAAGTTGTATAGCATCACTTCTTCTATAATGTAATGGTAAAAGTAATCATAAAACTAGTCCAGAGCCAAGCGAGTGGAGGAATAGATTCCACCCCATAAAGGGGAATGTCTGTGTACAAAAAGAGAAGAAATGATGGTGGAGGCAGCTACCTCAGTAACATTTTTGAGAATATATAAATCTGACTTCTTAAGTAAATAATGTCCTGTAAAAAACCATAAACCTGACTTTCCAAAGAGAATGGAGAATCATAAACAGATTCATAATCTGATTATTCATAATCTGATTATTTTATTTTCAGTGTATATTTGCATTAAAAATTTATATGTATTCTATTTTGAGAACCTAGCATTTGGCCACAGGATTATGTGCACTCTTGTTAACCCAAGTGTGATCACTGAACCAGCAACATCAGCATCACCTGGAAACTTCTCAGAAAAGTAGAATATCACACCCTACCCCAGACCTACTGAATCAGACAAGCCCAGAGCGAATGATATGCACACTGAAGTTTGAGAGGTGCTGACTTAGGCCATATTCATATACCGGTATAGAGTATACTCAAATTTGTAATCTGAAGAAACCTACAAAATATGAAGTACTCTTCTTCCAATTTGGGGGGCAGAGAAGGATTGTATAACACATTTTATTTTGTTTTTAAGGGGGTGAATGGCTAAAATTTGATTGCTCCAATAAAATGCCTGGCAATTTAAAAATTACACATGTGCTAGGGAGAAATCCTGTTTTCACCTGGGATCAAGAATCATCACTGGGCTGGGCTCATGCCTATAATCTTAGCACTTTGAGAGGTCGAGGCAGGAGGATCACTTGAGGGCAGCAGTGAGACCAGCATGGTCAACATTAAGACCTCGTCTCTACAAAAAATTAGCCAGGTATGGCACACAGCTGTAGTCCCACCTACTTGGGAGGCTGAGGCAGGAAGATCGCTTGAGCCTAGGCATTCAAGGTTGCAGTGAGCTATGATGATGCCACTGTACTCTAGCCCAGACAACAGAGCAAGACCGGGAGGGAGGGAGGAAGGGAGGGAGGAAGGGAGGAAGGAAGGAAGGAAGGAAGGAAGGAAGGAAGGAAGGAAGGAAGGAAGGAAGTCATCACTATGTATGTGAGGAAGTCATAATAGTTTTTTATATGACTAAGAAAACTAAGAAGAGCAAAAAAAAAGTGCAAAGAACTTCAAAATAGGTAACAAGTATCTCATATATGTTTAGTGATTTACATGTAAAAACAGAAAAATTATTTGCTATTATTAATGAATTACTTAAAATATATTTTTGGCAGTACAGCATCACTGTCTTGCAATTTAACTTGTAATTTACCAATGTCTCAAGATAAAATGAAAGCAAATTTAAAAACAAAAATGCCCTTTTTAAAGAAATAATGAAAATTATCTTGTGAAACATATACCATTTTCTTCTAAAAATATATTCATTCCATTCACAATTTCTCACCTGTTTCTTCTTAACATGTCATTCATTTCTACGATCTAAATTACGAAACATAATTAAAATACTTATAAGAAAGTTCTTAAATATCAAGTAAGTTCAATGTTAAAGATTGTATTAAATTGCCAGTCATTACTTTGTCTTATTAAGCATCTGGATGCAAATCTTACCTAGAAAATTATATTTGAATATTTAAGTCCTTTATAAATAAAAACTATTTTCAGTTAAGGAACAATTAGCAACTTTAGGTTGGCTTCCCAAAGACCTCAGACACAAGCCCAGATTAAAATTATTATTATATAACATGGTCCTCAATATCCGTTAAAACTTTAAAATGTCTTTTGGACTCATCAATAACCAAGAATGATGCCAAAACTGATCTTCCTTAAAGCAAATTCTGCTCTGTACAAAAAGTGTTATAGTGATTTTCTGGTGCATTTGATACTAAAACAGAAACTGATATGGCACCAGGCTAAACACTAAGAGAGCAGAGATTTTTAAACCCCATTAGATTGCAGTGCTATTGACAGCGGTTTTCCTAGTTTTTGTGGAACACAAAAAAGATTAGAGGAAATCATACTGACTTCCTAGTAAAGAATGCAAAAGTAAACAAGCCTCTATCTAGTAATCTGCTATCATCATGAATCAGCCAAAGTGGAGGAGATACCTCTTTTCCACTTTAATTTTATTTTCAGTCCCACCCTAGACCCACGGAATCAGAAACTGTGGGCACACTGCCTAGCAATCCGTGTTTTAACAAGCTCCCAGGTGATTATAATGCATATTCAAATTTGATAACCACTGGGACAGGATTTTAAAAGCTAGAGAAAAGATCTTTACATTAACTTGTAGTGCTTTAAGGAGGAATAAAAAATGTGATCAAATCAAGTTAGCAGAGAAAACAACCTTAGGGGGCAATGGTGAGTCCAACGATGTGTTGCTAGTATTACTGAAAACAATGAAGAAGGCTTTGAAGACTAAAATTTTAAAGTTTAGGTGAGAGTAACCAAAACACCTAGAATCAAGTTAATTCTTGATTATTCATGTTTATGAAGGGAGAAAGTAATCGATAATCTCAAGTCATTTTTTAATTTGGCTTTGCAGTAAAACTTGATTTCTTTTTTCAGTACTTACCTTTGTTTTGTTTATGGTAATATGAACATTTAGAGTGAAACCAGCGGAGTACTAGATTAGCTGTGTGCACACTGGTGAATCATTTAATCACTCGAGGTTTCTTTTTCTCATCTGTAAAATTGGTTGGGTCACCCCAAGATTCTTTTTAGCCACTATGAATCCATGAACACAGGCTTGCCTGAAATGCTCCAAGTCTAGTTCATTTAAACATTTTAATATCATTACTGGTATTTTAATTTCACTAGCAGTGTTAAGTCGGTCATCAACGTTTGTGTGCCCCGTATGATTATTTCCTTTACATTAAGTACTATAAAGAGTTAAATATATTTTTGGTTTTCAGTGTAGACCCCAGTTTATACAGCAGCTCCTGCTTCTCCCTTTCACCTCACCAAAAAAACTGGAGGAAGCTTGCAAAAATATAATGAAAATAAAAGTAAACAGATGAGTTAAGTGGTTGGATCAGGGGAAAAATGAGTTAATGGTAATTTACATTATGCGTTAAGAAATGTGGGCTGCAGTGGGATGAATCGCAATTCTCGCAAACTGAGCCACAAAATCTGGATAAAATCACAGAGAATCAAGTAGCCAATGAAAGTAATAAAAGTCTGTCCATCTGAATGCAGGCCCAACATTTTCCACGTTAAATATTTAAAACCTCATAAGCCTGGCTGGATCATAAATGGCTACCTTCCCAGCAAAACGTCCATCCGAGGGGTCTGCAGGCCTCACTTCCCTATGGCTTTGGCGTCATCCCTGTGGCTACAGCTCAGTCTAGGGTCCTAAGCAACACCCCTAGGTCTCAAGAGGCACTTTGAGGGATTAACAATTTGAGAGTCCACCTCCTCCCCGGCCAACGCCTCTAACAACCCAGCCTAAAGAGGAAGAAAATGGGTAACTTGGGGCGAAGCTTTCCTTTCTCTTCAGGTCTCCTCGCCTCGCCCTTAACCCCCAGAGTTGGCCTGCTATCCCGCAGCTGCCGTTACCTCCTTTCTGAGAGCCCCGGCTTCTCCATCGCCACGGCCGCTCTGGCCATTTTTGTCCCGGGTGGTGCTGGGACAGCCGAAAAGGGCTCCTGTGGGGCAGGGAGGGCGGCGTGTGCACCGCACATGGCTTCGGTGCCAACCTCCTGCGCCAGGGCAGCCTGCGGGGTGACGCTAGGTCCTCAAGCGAACCTGCCCCTCTTCTGGAAAAAGCTGCCAACTCACCCCCTCTGCTGATTCCGTTCAAAAAACGTTGCTGCCCAGCTGATTTACTCAAAAAAGCATTTGTCAAAGTGTCACGAAGTGTTTTATCCACCCCCTCCCCCCACCTACACTTTGTTGACCCAAATAACTCCTTAGGGCCTGTTTCTCATGGCAGGTAGTATAATGGTGAGTTAGGAACACCAGCTCTGGGATTAGACTCAATAGAATCTGCAATTCTAAATTTTTGGTGATGATTAAATGAGAGCATACAAGTTAAGTGCTTAGCCTATCTAGCTAATAGGTGGTAAATACTGCTGCCATTACTACCAACCGGATTTGGCAGAATTCAGCACTGGCAAGAAAAAAACAAAAGAGGTTCTCTACAAGACCAATACAGATTATATTGGCAAATAAATGAGTCCACAATTTTGCTTAGGGCTGGTGTAAATACATGATGCAAATTTCATCACCCTCTATATCTCTGTAAGCTCTTGCCTCAATTTACCCAATTAGAAACATTTCCCAGAGAGGGGCCCCACATTTATAAAAGGGGTAATAAGAGGTGGGGGAGCAGTTATTTTTGTAACCACCAGACCAGCCTTATCTGGCCATACTGCTGATAACAGAATATCCAGTTATTTTGCAGGCACAGAGCTAAGAAGTTGCAAGTTATGCTGCCAGAGCATGTGCAGGAAAGTTTGACCTCAAATAACAACACCTGGAACTAAAGTTTTGCCCACTCCCCCCAACTAAAAATGGGACATGGCTGGAACCGAGCAACAGAATTACTTTCAAAAGGGATGGGTCCATTGTCTAGGAATGTCTGGTGATAAGACTCCTCCCCATGCCTTATAATAAAGTCTTGAAGTTCCTCCAGGCAAAAGCTGCTCTTCCAACTCTTCCATATAACCTGTCCTCCTTAACTCATAAAGCTTGCCCCAAACCCCAGACCAGGCAGACAGATCTGGGTTTGTCTCTGTTTCCAGGAGACAGAGTGTCTCCTGTCTCCTTTTTGGTTGACTCTCTATAAAGCTTTTCTTTTCCCAAAACCTGGTGCCGCAGTATTGGCTTCTATGTGCATTAGATAAGAATCCCATTGCTTGGTAACATTTTGGTTCCTGGGAAACAGAATGATGTTGGCAGTAGAAGCAGGCTACAGGTAGAATTCCAGGTATCACAACTAGTACCTCTTAACACAAGGATCTTACCAATTAAAAGAGGATCTTCGAGAATTACTGGAGATGGTGTGTGGAGACACTGTATCCAGAGTAACATATCTTACTTTACACAACAAACAGATTCAGTAAAAATCATGTTTCAGCTGGGTGCAGTGGCATGGGCCTGTAATCCCAGCTACTTGGGAGGCTGAGGGGAGAGGATCCCAAGAGCCCAGGAGTTCAAAACCAGCCTGGGCAACATAGTAAGCAAGACCCTGTTTCAAAAGAAAAAAAATCATGTTTCAACTTTTGTAAATTAAGTATT
This sequence comes from Indri indri, assembly GCA_004363605.1. Lineage (NCBI taxonomy): Eukaryota > Metazoa > Chordata > Mammalia > Primates > Indriidae > Indri > Indri indri. Next base: position 27,165 of record RJWJ010004161.1, on the reverse strand, counting down.
TTGGTACACTGTGGGACCTGGTTTTTTAAGGGGCACATGTACAATAATCTTCACCTAAATTTTCTGTTAAAAGTCTAGTTTTCCCCATGTTCTCTGTCAAAATTTGACCCCAAAGTCCAATAATTACTATATAAGAGACAGCAACATCTAAGCTATTACCCCCAACATGAAGGTACAATGGCAAGATTACTGAGGTTATGTTCTTTCTTCTTTGTCTTAACTTCATGTTTTCACTCTCTCCCTCTCAGTCTCTGCATCCTACTTTAAACAAGATTGACAATATTTGTCCGATATGCTAGTCTGTGTGACATGTGACTTCTCCCTGCACAGGGCTGACCTATTAAATTTACCACCCAAGAATATTACCTATCTTCCAATTTGGAGTCTACAACTAATAATTGTGAAGGACAGTTCTTGAGAATTAAATGAATTAATAGTCTATTAGTTTATTTAAGTTTTCTACAATTTTTGAAACATTTTAATATACAAATAAGCCAGTGAATCCTCATTTATAAAATGACCATTTGACATATGATAATACAAAGATGGTTTAAAAATTGACTCATTGTTTTGTGACCAAATCAATTTCGACAGTAACTAATCTTCTTAAACATAATCATGTAGTTTCTGGAAGATGGGTTAAATGATGAAAAAATGGGCGACCATGAACACACCCTTTAATTTCATTTCCAAACTGGTGCTTCATTCTGTAGATAATGTCTTGGATGTCCTCTTTTGATAAGTGCATGGGTAATTGTCTAGACAGACGCACTGCTTCTCCCTGTGAAGGGAAAGTCATACATGTTACTGTGATATACCCTGAAGCAGAAAACATGTTATCCTGGCAAGAGGACAGAAAATTGATTATATTCATCTTATTAATTCACTCAACAAATATTTATTAAGCACCAACTATGTTGTAGGTTCTAAGGATAAGGTGGTGAACAAGAAAACAAGACCTTTGGCTCTTATAAAATTTACATTCTAGTGCAGAGAAACAGAAAATGGATAAAAAGACAAAGAATTTTTTTGTGAATAAATAATGCACAAAATTAAACTGGGCAGCATGATAGAGTGATTGTGTGGTTGGAAAAAGCTTACTTGAGATGGCTTTAAGCTTCTTTTTAAATAAGAAACCATAATGCAAAGATCATGGGGAAAGAAAAGTATTTCAGGCAGAGAGAACAGAAAGAATCAAATGTTCAGTGTGGGTGCGACTGTTAAAGGGAAGAGAGAAACAAGAAAAGGGAGTTAGGCAGGGGCCAGATCATCCTCTAGGCTAGGGTGAGCAATTGGGGTTTAATCTGCACAGGCAAGTAACCAGCGTTTTTAAGCAAAATCCTGACATTTGTTTCACATTTCAAAACAATCAGTTTGCTGTGTGAAGTATGGTTTGAGGCAAGCAGGTCAAGAAGAAAAGCAAAGAATCTTATAGGCAACCATTGCAGTCCTGGTCAGAAGCTCTGACTAGAGTGATAGTAGCTGAGATGGAGGGAGGTATGAAGATTCCTGATACGATATAGAGTCAAGAAGACTTTGTGACGGATTGAATTGGTTATGAGGGACGAAGAATCAAGGATAATGTCCATATTTTTTGTATGGTAATGCTGTTTTCTGAGACACGGAGAACTCAGGTTTTGGAGATAGTAGTGCTAGCAAAACTGGCTTAAGATTTCTTTTTTTAAATTGTACTTCAAAGATCTTGAATCCTAACATTATTCTCTTTAACCACACAGCCATTTTCTTTCCAACCATCCTACTCCTTTATTCCAGCTAAGCCTGTTCTTTTTCTTTACTTTGACCTTTTCTCTCTCCAATCCCTTCTTAATCTCCTGACCCACAAGCACCCTTCTGTCATTTTTCCCTAGTTAAGGTGGGAACAGTGAATGTGACATTAAGAATACTAGCTTTAGCAACCTGCATTCCTTTTAGATTGCTACTGGAATCTAATTTATCTTTACATCTCTGTAGGACCTAACGCCGTTTCTTACACATAATGTGTTCAAACTTCCCTCGCTTACCTTCCTCTTGTTCTTCCACCACATCCAGTTTGCCAATCCCTACCCTTGGACAGATTCTACTGAGCACTACTGGAGTCAGGAAACTATCCTAGCTGGATCCAATAGAAATGTTAGCTCTTTTGAGCCCTCAGTGACATCTGGAAATCACCTTAATCCTCTCTAATCAACCTTCTCTTGTAGGAAACTCCCACTGTTTCACCACATATATCGAGAAATGATTTCTCTCAAGTTTACCTTAAAATACTACTTTTACTTTTCTTCCCCTCTTCTGCTCTTGATTCAGAGATAGTTTCTCCTTTCTAAAACTTACATCCTTATCCCATCTTCCCTCTTGCCTTTTTTGGAACATTTGCTCTGCAATCTTTCATTGTCAGTCTTTTCCATCAATTCAATACAAACATGCTAAACATACTCTTTCTTTTCTTTCAGTACCGTGTCACTTGCCTACTTTTTCACCACTACTGCACTCTTTAACCACTGGCAAATGTCTTCCATCCCTACTACAGTTAACCCTTGAACACAGGTTTTACTGCACTTAAACAGCGGTCCCCAACCTTTTTGGCACCAGGGACCAGTTTCATGGAAGACAATGTTTCCACAGATGGGGGGTGGGGGAGGAAGGGGAATGGTTTTGGGATGATTCAAGCACATTGCATTTATTGTATATTCAAACCTCTCTGCTAGTGATAATCTGTATTTGCAGCTGCTCCCCAGCACTAGCATCACTGCCTCAGCTCCACCTCAGATCATCAGGGATTAGATTCTCATAAGGAGCCTGCCACCTAGATCCCCTGCTCACGCAGTTTACAGTAGGGTTCATGCTCCTATGTGAATCTAATGCTTATGTGGTGATGTGAGCGATGGGGAGCAGCTGTAAATACAGATGAAGGTTCACTCGCTCACCGCTCACCTCCTTCTGTGTGGTCAGTTCCTAACAAGCCATGGACCAGTACTGGTCTGAGGCCCAGGGGCTGGCCACCGCAGCACTCACACACAGACTTTTTTCAGCCAATTCTGATTGAAAATACAGTATCATGGGATGTGAAACCCACAGAATATGGAGAGCTGACTTTTCGTATGTTTGGGTTCCACAGGGCCAACTGCAGGACTTGAGCATTTGATCCTGGAACCAATCCCCCAAGTATATACCAAGGGACACCTGCACTATGCCATTATGGCTCTCTCTCCCAGTGCCATCTAGCTGCCATACCTGATAGTCTTCTAGCAACTATTACCCTATACAGAATGTGATATTACTTATTTTTAAATTTCTTTTTTCTTTTCTTGACGTTTATATCTACCCTTCTCTTGGTTCTCCTTTCACTCTCCTTTCTCTCTTATTCATTTTATTCAGCTTGATCTTAAATGGAAGAGAGCATCCCTGTGGTTCTGATACAGGTTCTCTCCTTTTTCTAGACCATTTTCCTTAACAATCACATCTACTATTACCTTAATATAAAGAGAGGGGCAGTATTGGCAAAGAAAAAAACAAATTTAAAACCAGTCCCAACCACTTTTTTATGTTATTTCTGAAATTTTATTTCTTCCCACATGGTTCTTCAGTACACAAAATACTACCTACAACGCCCTGACCTTTACTTAACTTCATGCTAACTCCTTTAAAGTCTATAGAAACTATCAGTATTGGGTTGCCCCCACAATAGGCTGAGAAGTTCCATACAACAAAGCTCCTAAAAGATTCACAGAACACTACTGAATACATTCTTCAGAGGGGTAACAAGTGAACTTTCCTATTAAGGAAGTCTGACCTTCAGAATACAACGGGCATACCATGTACTGTAAACAAAAAAGGCTCTTTTTATAAAAAGGAATATTAGAGTTCAGGTTTATTTTTTAAATAGTATCAGACAACTTTGAGGGATATATAGAACCACAAATATAGAGGCAATCACTATTGTTTTCTTGCCACTAACCTACACTTGGACATTTTAAAGTTTATAATCTTCCTCAATCCTTTTATTATTTTTAAATTTATTCTTTTAAACCACTGTTACATTTCTCATTTGTGGTGAATATTGTTAAGAAAACAAAAATTTCCATTTATTCAATGATTTAGGTCTTTCCCTTTCCCTCTCTTGTTTTGCTCTTGAAGAGATCAGGGCTTAGAATCATACTACAGTTCTTTTTAGACAAGTAGATGGCATAAAGATGGAACAATTTTGAATCCCTTCTAAGGGGGATTATTTATGGAAATTAAAAAAAAAAAAAGAACTTCATCAAAAATGTTTCATCCACAAAGCTCTTCCTGAATATGAAATAATGTTACGGTAAGAATCCAGATAGAGTTTACCAAAACCAGTCTATATGTGAAACTTTTAATGGTCTTTTCTTTTTTAAATAGTGTTCCTTCTTGCAAACAAATAATAAAACCTCATAAAAACTGTTTTACTATTTTGAAACCACTTACTATTTTTTTAAGAAACAAATATCTTAAAATCTAGCCAACCTACATAAATTAATAATGCATACCTCTAAATAACTTATCACTTTTCGAGGTCTACATTCAAAAACTTCTTTTGCATTTTTGTTTAATATAGCATTAAGAATTTCCTTTAAGTCCATTACTCCATAGAATGGGAGACAGTTAGCCATTCCTTCTATTTCCAAGTAGTTTTCAGTAATGGAAACTCCTGAAATAAAAAATAAAAACATAGTTTAGTATGAATTATATTCCAGAACATGTCCATTAAAAACAAAATCACTGTTAAAGCATTTAGTGAACCTTCAATAGAATTTAATACAGTCAGGACAGAGTTTTGTTCCTTAGTTGGAGAACAAATAGTAATCTCCCACAGGGTTTCACATTACGTCATAAGTGCTCATTGACACCACATGTGCTTTATATAATTTCATTTAATCTCAGTTAGTGCTGTTCTGCTCCTTACATTTGTTTAGAACATTTCTTACTTTGGAGAGAAAATGGAGTCCCATGATATTTATTAAAATATAACTGGTTTAAGTGTTTTAACAACTGCTGCTCTTCAAATTCTATCTTACTGTTTCAATATCTAATTTAAAGGCCTGAATTAATTCTGTGATGATTTTAACTTACAAATCACAAAAATAGTCACATAGTAAGTTATTAATATATTCTTAATTTGAGGAAATAAAATACTAATGTTTGTTCAAAATATTTTACTAGGACAATTTTTAAAAAACTGACATTTATTAAACTGCTTTCAATAATTTAATAATTAAAATAAAACTAAAAACTAGCTACAGAATTGGACATATAACTGGGTACATAATCCATAACAGCATATATTTTAAAGCATCAGATCTGGCTTCAAAATACATGATTTTGGAAAACAGCACAGATTTGTCTTCTTTGGCTGTATCTGTGTAACACTGTCCTTAGTACTTAAGTCCACATAATTCTACCTAGAAGAAAGAGAGATGATCCAATTTTGAATAAGTAGTAGCTACCAATAGATTAATTAAAAAAATGTGACGCAACTTGAAGAGTTTCAGATCCTGAGACTTCAATAATCCAATCTCTTACCTGATCCCAGTTACACACTAGTTCCTTTAGCTAGAAGGCAGATGCAATGGTGGTAGACTACAGAGCAGGTATCCTAACGTTTTTCCCAGGAAACAACTGGAGAATAATATATGATGACATATCATCAAGCATTAAGGGATGAGATACAGAATTCAATGAAGGGAGACGAAATCAGTTTGAGCAACAGGGGGAGCTTACATGGGACTCAAAACAGTGTATATAGACAGGCAAAGAGGAAGTAGCAGACTATTCTAGTTCGCAACTCTTTTACATATTTATATACATAATAAATTTCCAAAAACATCAGTCTAAGAGACTTTTTGCTATTACTAGTTCTAAATCTTCTCTAATATGATTAGATTGAAAAGTCTAATACTAGCTACATTTGCCCTGGAAAATTATACACATTTCACAGAATTACTAGTGGAAATGGGCAAAAAGTATTTGGCAACAAATAAGGAAATTGAGCAACATTTTAATCTGTTTGCAAAATTCAAATATGGAAAACTTAGAGACATCATGAACTATGTAACAATAAACTTTCAAAAAGTTTCCATAAAATTCTGTAAAATGCTTCCCAATTTTCAGAGAAACTACATCAATGGTTTGACAAGTTTTCACTTCCTAAAATTTGAAATTATTATTGAAGCAGGACAGAAAGCTATTCAAATGAAAAAACAAAGTTCTTAGGGTCACACTCAGAATCTTTTTCCTCAAGGCCAGATGTATTCCTTCTCTCTTTCAAATGCTTTTATTCGTATCCAAAAATGTTTTGTGACAACTGGCAGTTAGTACAATACAACAATATTTTCACTAAGAGAACAGAACTTAATTAAAAAATGAAAAGACAGAAAATGAAGAAGGAAAACATAAATGTCTTTAACTTGATCTACTACTGATAAGAGAAATAATACTGATGATAATCTCAGTAAAGTTAATTCCAATCAAATCAAGTCAGTTTGTAGATGATTGTTTTAATCATTTTTGTATCTTTGGTGTCATGCAAAGTATTCAGCATTCAATACGATTTAAAAAGTACTATCTACAAGCTAAGAGCTGAAAGCATTTGTCAGACATAAACTTGCAAGGTAGCTCAAAAACAAACATGTCCTTGGAACAGACAAGACAGTTATCCTGATTGTTAAAAAAAAAAACTGCTATGATAACATCTTTCATGAAGAAAATGGCACCTGCCACTACCACCACATAACTAATTAGAAAAACAGATTAAGTCAAGAATAAAATACCTTCCACACATGTGCATACACACGCTTTGCTTTACACTTCAAATAAATTCAAAAAGATGCCAGGGACCCTGAGGAAGAAAGATTTCTAGGACTAAAAGAAATGACTGCGAGTCAGTTTAGGTCCGAAAGTGGGGGCTGGAGGATGGGAAGAAAAGAGAACATTTGAGCAACTACCATTGCCAAATACTATGCTCATTGTTATATCTGTTACCTTGGTTAGTGCTCACAACTACTTTGTGAAGTAAATATTCCAATTTTAGTAGGAAGGCAAATGTAACAAATTAGTTAAGAGCTAGGCACTAAAGGCAGATTGCTTAGGTTCAAATCCTGGTTCTACCACAAACTGTGTCCCCTTGAGCAAACTTAACCTTTTGGACCTCGATTTTTTCATCTGTAAAATGGGGACAGTCATAGAACCTGTAGGGGTATTAGGGAGATTAAATTAATACATTTAATACTTAGAATAGTGCTCTGCACACAATATTCAATAATTATTAGCTGTTATCGATGAGGAAACAGGCCAACTGACTTTCCCTAAAACGCAATATTTTTAAATGGCAGTGTTAAGATTTGGACTCTCTCTAGCTCAAGTCTAAATATCTGGAATTGAGGTGGGAGGTAAAAAGTTTAGTGTATCCTTAAAACTTCAAAAATCAAGTAAAATTAGTTTAATTTTAGTACACCAAAGCATGCTTTTGTACGTTGTTTTTACTTATTTTCATGTCTCAGTAAAACATTCCTTTAAAAATCTTCAAAGGCTGTTTGGTTAAACTCTGTTTTTCTATACTTGGAGCATGAGAAGCTTAGAAGCAGGTGGTGGAACAGTGGAGTCCTTCCTCATGGTGCCACTGTGCGCCTTTGACAACAGAGGAAGCTAAGGCAGAATGCAGTTTAATAAGGAAACTACAAAAGGAGAAAGAGGGAATAGCCAGGAAAACTGAAGTCTCCTAGCCAGATGGATCTTCTTGAATTTCTACACTAAGTAAAGAGGGTTATCAGTCTTTTAGCAGAGCCATGGAATCAAATTATTCACTCTCCAAATAGTAAGACTGATGAGGTTACATGTCTACTTTGGCAAAACAAGTAAATGCTTTAAAAAAGGAAAGATGTCCATTTCTGTTAGGCCATTCCAGTATCCCACATTATTCATTTCTGTTTAATCATCTAAAGTACTTTAATAATTTAAACAAAGCAGGCAGTATGACTATTGTGTCAAAGGATGATAAAAATTATAAATTACCTGTTTAGTTATGAAAATTGCAAATGCAAGGCATTGGACCGAACAAATTTGCTTGTTTCAGGCAGAGGTGATCTTTTTGAAATAAGTCTGTTTTTTATAAAGCCAACATTGTATTTGTAGTGAGACAAAAATATACCATGACATCTGCAAATTATGAAACCCAACTATAACTTTGGAACAAGACTTGTTTTTCCAATTCAGGAAATATTAAACCACATTATCATACCTGGTATCAATTTTATCTTGAAACCATTTGCTGTAAGACGAGGATCAGACAGGTAGGCTGATTCACTGTATCTCTGGTCATCTGCTGTCATTTTATATAAAATCTCTAAATAATGAGATCCATTTAAAAGACTGAAAAAAGAAATTATGGCCCTTTAACTTATTAAATATGCAAAATGAAATAAGAAGATTTATGAAAAAAAGTTTAACCTAAGGGCTTTTTTGGGGGGGGGGTCGGGGGGGGTTAGGGGACAGGGTCTCACTCTGTTGCCCAAGATAGAATGCAGTGGCATCATTACAGCTTACTGCAACCTCAAACTCCTGGGCTCAAATGATCCTCCTGCCTTGGCCTCCCAAAGTGCTGGGATTACAGGTGTGAGCAACTGCGCCCAGCTTCTACGGGACCTTTTTAAAGTGTTATAATCATTAACCAACACATGAAGGTCTAAGGAGCCCTGTGAGAAACTACTTTTTTACATTTCTGTTAATATTTAATTAGAGACCTACTGCATACAGTATATTAACAGAAGGAATAGAAATAAAAAATAATTTCTATCTTCTAGAAGGTTACAAACTCAATGTGAAATAAATGGCTCCCTCTAAAAGTAATGCAAATGAAAACTATAAATAATGCCATTTTATACTTTTAAAACATACACAATAACACACTATCGAGTTACTCAAGTGGTCCACCCTGCTGAATTTTCAATTACTATTCAAGGTTTCTCCAATAACAAAAAGATAAATATGTATCTTTTTCTCCCAGGAACTGATACATTAATCAATTTAGAGCTTAGGAAAGCTTCCTTCAGTCTATTGTAGGCATGGCATCTTTGTCAAAGGTGGCACATAAAATGATTCTGAGTGGTGCAAAATTTTGAGGAAGCCAAAGACTGCCTACAAATCAACCTCACATATTGGTTTTAGGCTTTGTCAAGGTGCCATATAACAAAATAGTCATTGTAAAAAGGTGTCTGTGGGGACTGTCATGTGAATGGTTACCATTTTTCCATTCATTCAATGAATATCTGGGTACCTACCACACAACAGATATTGTCTGAGGTACACAAGGTATTGTTCTGTTTCAATACAGGATGCTATGCTTTTTTATCACAATCCTTTACACTTTGAAAAGTAAATGAATAGATGATATCTTTGCTTATCAGTTCTAAATGGCTGAAGACCCCACTGGCTGTGAGAGCCCAAGTTTCAGGGAAGACAGCTTTGCCTATATATGCAACATGCAATGTCTTGCCTAACTAACATTCTAAAAATCAATCTGAGAGCTGGTGGTAGAGGTGGTGGTGACGATGATAATGACATAGTATAGCCATTAATGGTGTAGGCTCCACAGTTAAATTGTCTGGATTGTAATCTGGGACCCACTGCTTATTTACTGGCTGTGGGAGCCTATATAAATTACTTAACCATTCTGTGTTTCAGTTTCAGCTATGAAATGTGGATGATATCTGCCTCGTAAGATTGCTGTGAAGATCATAAAAAGACTTAGCAAAGTTCCTATCATCAGTAAACGCTCACTAAACATTAGCTGTTGTTATTTTTATTATTATTGAGCCCTTCCTTTTTGTTTTGTAGATAACTAAATTACTCCATTCAGAGGTAAGCTACACAAACAGAATTCTGGTGAGAAAACTGAGCCCAACCTATAATTACTCTGTCAACATTGTGGGATAATTATTCTATGACTCAGTTTTGAAAAACTTACATCATTAACTGTGATGGGGATGCCACATTTCAAAAGAAGAAGGAAAACAATTTTGAATTAAATTTTCTTCATTTATGCTCAAAAGATTTATTTTCAGGCTAGCATGGGCCCAAAATAATCCTTTTTATGTATTTGTTTTTGAATAACACATAGAAAAATATTTGTTAAAGTCTATAATTTGGACAAACACAAAAAGATTTTTGAAATTTAAATGAAAGTTTACAAATTCAGAAAAGCAACCGAGTCTAAAAATTCAGATGTGCCCCAGCTATATTTGAGGGAAGAAAGAGAACATATTATCAGGCTTTTAAACTGTTTTAATATAGTCAAAGGCATTGTTTTCTAATTCTGCCTCTGACAGTTTCCTAAGCCAATCTTAAGAGAATACTACAAAAGATACTGGATTTTAGTTAATGTGATTGCTGTTGCCTTATTTATAAAGACAGATTTAACAGATTTTTTTTGTGGTCTGGTTCTATTTTTTTTCCTTCTGGTGGCACTGTATTTAACAAGAGTTTTAGCACATTTGATAAATGATTTCTGCTTTATTCTTGAAAATTCTGAAACAGAGTTATCTTACGATGTGTCCTAGAGTATAAATTTTTAATTTTTTAAATTTCAGGTTTTTATCTCCTTTGTCATATGACGCTCCTCTACCCATGTCAGACTAAAAAAGAAGTATAAAAAAGGGAAATGTTGATAGGTTAGTCATTAATTATTTTTACAGAAAGTAATTTGCTCATATAGGATAGGGAAAGGAAATACCCCATTTTACAACCAATAATAAAATTATTTTAGGCAACAATAATCAATGAATGTTTGAAACCATTAGATGGAAAGGCTGAAGGGGAACTTTAAGGTGGAAAATCAGGCTGTCATTAGTTGAACCTAGTGATAGATGCCTTTTGACGTGATGAAATATGAAGTACCCAAGCCCATCTATTAAACAGTCTTACCAGAGAGTAAAATTGAGTTATCTATTCAATCCTCCTAACTTCCAATTAAACATGGGAGAGAGAAAAACTAGTTAAATACCACCACAAGAAAGCAAACAGACAAATATACACAACGGAACACTCCACCGAACAAGAGATTCGGTATCTACAATAAGTCAATAGTGTGCTTCTAAGAGACATAACCAAATGTAATCTGTGGATCTTGTTTAGCTACAAATTAAATTTAAAAATTACTAAAAAAGAAAAAAAAAAGACATTTTGAGACAATGAGGAACAAGTCCACAGAATTATTATTGTGTAAGGTATAATATAAGAAAGGCACTGTGGTTAGGTAGGAAAATAGCCATTTTTGAAATAGAGAAATACTGAAAGACGTAGGAGGGGGAATTGTTCTAAACTACTTAAGAAAATAGTGTGTCTATACTGTATATAAAAGGACAGATAAAGCCAATGTGGCAAAATCTTGATAATTATTGATAAAGGTATGTTCACTGTTATAATTCTATTTTGGTTTGTGTTTGACATATTAAAACAAAGGGTGCACAATAGAAGAAACTCATGGCAATCTAACTTTGAAATGAGGCAAGTCACTAATCTTCAGGAGACAGCTTGATGTTTATTAAATGCAGAAATGAACTATCTAGAATATTCTAAAATTATTTATAAACAATTCCATTAAAAATTAGAAATCAAATTTTAAAAAGATTTCTTTAAATACCACTTATCCCTACTAGGAAATACTTCCAACTTTTTACCTTCGATTTCTAAACTAGTATGAATTAATAAATGTTTTTAGAGTTTAAAAAATTGTATTACTTCATCATACCTCTCTGTTAATATAATTGGCTTTTCCAGTGGCTCCGCAGGAATTTTATGATTCTCAAGAAGTCTTTTAAATAGCAGGGCTTCTTCTACTCTATACGGATTTAATAACGTTACCTCTGTTTTGGATGTAATCAGCCATGCATCAGGAAACCTGAGACTGTGGATCAAGCAAAGTTCATCCTTCTCTTCTAGGTCAAATTTCTTTTGTTTCTGAAAATTTATTTTTAAGTTTTTCATAGAAAAGGGGATCTGTACAATTTTAATATTTTGACTTTTTTTTTCAATTTGGGACTGAAAAAGCTCATCAACTTTTGGCTGATTAGATAATGAGGTTTTCAACTTGTGCTTCTGTGCCAAATTCCATGAGCTGGGTTTTATCTTTTTTCTGCCATCTTTAAATGACATTTGTGACTCTTGTTCAATGGCTCTCTTCATTTGACCATTGTATCGTTCCAAGTCTTTAGCAGCCTTCTCTTCATACCTGAGAACAGAGATAAAATAGAGCTAATGAGGTCATAATCAGAAATATATTAATCATCTGAAGTAAATTTTATAAAAAATAAACAGCTGGCATTCCAGGTCTAGCAATGACAAAGAAACATGTATTGAACTAACACTCCTGCATATAACTATGATAAACTCTGAACAAAGTATAAAAATCAACTATTTAAAATAGGCATCATAGAACAGCCAAAAGCAGACAGAAATTGCAATAGATTCAACCCCTATAAAAAAGAGATCCACATTTATACAACTTTTACCCAGAGGGTAGTCCCCAGCATTAAAGGGGAGAGGGTGGCCAGAACTCAATCAGAAAGCTGCAGTCTTATTAGCCCCTGAGTCATCAGAACACAGAGCTACTTGCTTCCAGAACAACCGGAAAGAAAGAAAATCCCAGAAAATCCCATGTGTGGGAGTCCAGAGGAAAACAACCATTACAAGGCCAAATGAGCTGAACAGAGATTTCAGCTGCTGCTCACTGCAGAGGAAAAAGAGTATGGAGTTTGAATTCCACAAAGTTTCATCGCTTGGTAAGCACTTTGGGCTTTCAATTAAAAGTGGAGGAGGGCAACATCTTAGGGTAAAAAAAAATATGCCCTATAACTAAGGAAGTTGCCCTAAGACTAAGGCCAAATTGGAATGGTCTCTCCCTAACAAAGTATAAAATAAAGCCTCCACAAGCTCAAGGTAATCTGTTAGTAATTTAAATGCCTGGTAGAACAAAAATCAACACTTTTCAGAAGAAGATAACAGAATCCAGAGTTTTAACTATATCATCTGCAATGCCCATTATACAATCAACAGTTACCACTCAAGCAGGAGAATGTGAGTCATGGTCAACAGAAAAAGTGGTCAGCAGAAGCCAACCTCAAGATGACCCAAATGTTAGAATTAGCTAAAAGAAATTAAAAATAGGTTTCTATAAACGTTTAAGGTCATAAAAGATGATTATGATAAAAGAAAAGGGGGAATCTCAATAGAGAAATGGAAATCATAAAAAAGAATGACATGGAAGTGGAAATTTAGAACTAAAAAATACAATGAATACTTCCAAATATTCACTGGATAGTCTTAACAGCAGATCAGATGGCAAAAGAAAGGGTCAGTAAAGTTGAAGACAGATCAACAGAAAAGTGACTGAAGAAGACTGAAAAAGCACCTCAGGCTAAAGAATCCAAAATTTGATTATATTCTTCAAAAATGTCCTTCAAAATGATGATGAAATAGACATTTTCAGATAAAAGATGAGAATTTGTTGCCAGTATATTTACAGTATTAATGACATCAAATATAAGTGGAATTATAAGGTTTTTACACTTTATGCAAGATGGTACACTATTACTTTAAGTAGACTATGATAAATTAAGAATGCATCATACTGTAATCACTAAAGCAAAAAATAATGAGAAGCCAATAGAGGAATTAAAATGAGACATTAAAACATATTCTTTTAACCCTTAAGAAGGCCTCCTCTCCCCCTCAAAGGGAGGTACAGAAAAACAATAGAAAACAAATAGGAAAATTGCAGACCCAAACCCAACCATATCAATTATTATATTACATGGACTAAGTATTCCAGTTGAAAAGCAAAGATGGTTAGAATGAACTTAAAAAGTAACAACCAACTTTATGTGTAAGAGTTACACTTCAAATATAAAGACACAGATAGTGTAAGAATAAAAGAATGAAAGAAGATACATCATGCAACTAGTAAGCATAAAAAAGCCAGAGTGGCTACAGTAAGATGAACTACATTTCAAGACAAGAATATTGGAGATAAAGAGGAACATTCCATAATGATAAACAGGCCTAATAAACACAAATGTGTATGTACCATATTAACAAAGCTTCGAATTACATGAAGCAAAAGCTTATAGATCAAAAAGTAGAAATAAATCCAGAATCATAGAGATTTCAAAATCCCTCCCTCAGTAACTGACAGACCAGACCAAAAAAAAAAATCAATAAAGCTATTGATGATTTTAGCAACACTATCAACTATTTCTACTTAACTGACATTTTAGAACACTACCATCTAGCAACTGCAAAATCCTCATTCTTTTTAAGTGAACAGGAAACATTTGTCAAGATAGACCATATGCTGTGTCTTAATTCTCAATACATTTCTAAAGATTGAAATCTAACTTAGTATTTTCTCTTTCCATGACAAAATTGAATTAGAAATAATATAGACAAGCCCAATGGTTGGAAACTAAACAACATAATTTCATTATTAATAATGGCAGTCCCAAACTGGAAACTGAATAAACACATTTTGATATATTTATACAACTGAATATTACTTATCGATTAAAAAATGAACTATCAGACTCAACACATGGATGAGTCACAAAAATATTTTGTTGAGGGGAGGAAGCGAGATATGAAAGAATATATATCATATGACTTTATATATATGAAGTTTAAGTACTGGCAAAGCCAAGCTAGTGTAATAGAAATCACAACAGTGGCTGCCTATGGAGACTGGCTGGGAGGTGACATGAGAGGCCTTTCCGGGATGATGGAAATGATCTATACTTTGTTTGGGGTGGTGTTTCTAGGGGTGTACACATTTATGAGAATGCATCAAACTATGCTGTTAAGATCTTTGCCTTTCACATTAGGTAAACTTTACCCAATTTAAAAAACCATTTAACCCTATCCAGGAGTATACAAGAGGTGCTGTATCACCATTGTTTCTTAAAGCTGAATAGTACTCCATGGTATACATATACCACATTTTACTAATCCACTCATGTATTGATGGACACTTGGGCTGTTTCCACACCAAACACCTGTACCCCTATAAACAACAAACAATAAAAAAAAAAAAAAAAAAAAAAAACCATTTAAGAAGATGTTAAGGCACAAGTACACAGAAAAAGAGAGAATGAAAAATGAATTAAACAGGTAATTTCAGATCTGAAGAGTTCCTTATATATTTGCTGTAACATCAACATGGAACATATAAACAATTCCCTGAATACTACAAAAAAAAATTTACATACATTAATACTCTTAGTAATTAGATACTAGTAAAATTATAAAGTCACTACAATAATCACAAAGTAAAAAATATGATTTATAATGTTTTCATAGCTAAATATAAATTTTTTCAGTTACTAGTCTCATTTTAGAGTCACCAATGAAAAAAATAAATTCAAATAAACTGAACACACCGAAACCATTTAACTTAACTCAATTTCAAAGGTACAATGGACATTTCAAAAATTATACTAGGTAAAAAGTTAAGAGGTCTTTTCTTTTTGTCAACAATAAAATGAGTAACATGAAACTTCTAGGGCCAAAGAAAGTCTAGCTCAGTGGTTATGTCAATCCTTTTCTAAATACTGAAATGCCTGGGTCCCAGCCTCAGAACTTCTAATTCTCTGAGTCTAGGCCTAGGTGGAGGTTGGGCAGCTCTGTTTTTTTAAAGAGTTCCACAAATGATGCTCCAGTGCATACCCAGAATTGGAAACTACTGCTGTGTGTTAAGCACAGTACAGTGAGTGGTTAAGAGAACAGCTAGCCTGGTTCTGCCACTTAGTAGCTCTGTAAACCTATGCAAATTATTTAATTTTTCTGTGCCTCAGTATGCTCACCTATAATATATGGATAATCTATATCTACTACATAGTTTTGTTGTGAGGAATAAAATAAGTTAAAATATGTCAAGTACATAGAATAGTACTGGGCACATAGCGAATGGCAGTAATGTTTGCTGTCATTATTTTCTATCACAAAACACAAGTCTTATAATGAATGGGGCATACAATTGACTAAGAATTGGTAATTAAGTATCCTTGCTAAAATATTTTTCAGCTTTAAATCTGGGACTAGAGAATTAAAGTTATTTATAGTCTCCTACTCTTAAGAAACTGGCTGAATTCTATTACATGCCTAAAACACTTTCAAGAAGAAACCTGGATATATTCAGAAATAAAAATGATATTGAGAGAACTGTAGTAAAGGTTAAAAAGGGACACTAAGAGACAAAGGCCCAAGCACGGCACGTAGTGTGTATTCAATACATGTTTGTTGAATGTAGAAATGCTAGTTGGATAAGAATGTTAAAAAAAAAACAACAAAAAACATGGTTTCATTGTAAACTAGATAAAAAATGCCTCCTTCTGGTTACTTACCATGCCATATTCACAATTTTTAAAATTATTTTCTCCCAATTCTACTTAGAATCTGAAGTTCTGGATTAGCTATATAAAACACATCATTTTCAATAGTTTACTTTCAACAGGTACTAGAAATAAATATTTTTAGCTTTTAGACAAATTCAAGATTTTTCCTGTGCAGTGGAAAATGAGTTCAAGACAAAGGTCACCATTTGTAATTAATTATAATGTGCAAATTTCCATACACAGTACTAATCTTTTGATTTACGCAAGAAGTCAATTTAATTAGTTCCTTGGGAAACATAAAAAGTTACGTCCAAAGGAATATTAAGTAAATATTAAGTAAAAACAGGTGCTACCTTTATACTTAATTTCATTAGGGGGTTTATATTAATCCTGATTTGACCAGTAGTCAATTCAAACGATGTTTTTGTGACTAAACATTACATTTAATTATAAAGTTTCCTTATTCTTTTCAATAATACCCCAACTGCAATGATATTCTTAGTTGTTTTAAGTAGAAATAGCCACTGCATAGTAGCTTTGCATAGTTACTGCAAATGAAAGTTCAAGTTAACATGACTTGACTGAGACCCCAGTGGCAAGGCACATGGCCTAAATCTGGCTTCTAATCCATAAAGGAAGGGAGAGAAAAGCAAGGAAAAAAAAAAAATCCAGAAAGGAAGAACTAAAATATGAAATTTATGCCCCCTACTCTAAAGTCTGTTTCAAGCTCTCAGCAGAATTTTAACAGCTGGAAAATCCTGCTCTTAGTCCTTATTCAAACTCTTTGTAACTGCTTACAGAAACTTCCATAACCTGGCCCTTGTCTTCTCCATTTTTCATTACTATGTTTCTTCACATTCTATTCCTGCTATAGAGGGAATTTTTTATTTCCTCAATAACACCATGTTCCTTCTAGCTTCTGGGCCTTCTCACATGCTATTCCTCCCACCTAGACAATTCCCTAAAACCTTCCTGGTTAATTCTATTCAGGGAAGCATTTCTTGTCCCACAGATGAGATTAAACCCAACTGCTGAATGTTCTCATAACTCCCTTATATATCTTAGAACTCATCACGTTCTATGATTACTTCTTTTTAATTCAATCTTCCTCACTATTCTATACCATTTATGAGTACAGAAAGTATGTTTTATAATATTTGTAACTGCAGTGACTAACTGCAATACATAGGGCCTTAAACACAGAAAGCCCTTAATAAATATTTCCTAGTTGAAGGAGAAGGAGAAGGAGGAAGGGAGGGTGGGAAAAGAAAGGGAAAGTAAAACAAGAAGAAAGAACAGGAAAAGAGGAAAGAAAAGGAAGGATGGATGGACCCAAGGACTGCAGAAGAGAAGTCTACTCTCATATCCCTTAGCACTTCTTGCAGAATTTAGGCCCATGCAAAGAATTCCAAGCTAAAGACTGTGATTCTTGGGTGTGATACCATTTTTTCTCTACCTTCTCACTAATCATGATTTTGGACACAGCTGATCATGGTCCCAGGACCCCTGGCTCTGAAAGATGCAAATACAGCATTTTGTGACACACAACAGACCTCTAATCCCGAGATACCTACAATGTATTTTCTTCACTACTTCTGGTCTCCAAATTAAATTCAATCTTGACTCAGTAGATAAAAAGTGAAATTCCCTTTCACCAATTAAAAACTCTGATTAACATCGTGAGTAATCATTTACTATGTGCCAGTCATTGATCTTGTATCATAACACACAATATCTTATTTAATCCTCACAACAATCCAGAAGAGACTGCCCACACATTTTTTAAAAAGCTTGGAAAGAACAACTGGGGTCAGAACCCAGGCGTAGCTTCAGTGGCCTGCTCTTGATCACCAATGCCTCTTTGGTCTATCTTATGGCAATATAATAGAAAGAAAAATTTGGATTCCAGACTAATACCTGATGATAAATGAATGTTTAGATGCGGACCATTCGTCATAATCTTAGTAACCTGACACCTTGGGATCCACAAGAAAAAACAACACTGGCATTCCACAAATGGGATCAGAACAATACCTGCTGTTCTGAGGCTGCAATGGGAACAGCCAGCAGGATAAATTTCCATCTTGAACTGTTACACTGTCCCTCCTTCATGAGAACTAGAAATATCGATGCTTTTTTTCCTACTCTAAGGCAACTAACTCTCAATTTACCACTTCCCTGAGTGACGCAATTCAACTTTTGCGGGCTTATTGTATTTAAAAGATAGGTCCACTCATCTTTAAATTGCATAGTTATGTCATTTAGGTAAAACTACAGATTCACAATTTTGTAAACCTTATTACCTTATGATTCAAAATAAACTTTAAAAAAATCTGACATTTATGCAATAACTATAACTTTGGACACTGCATATCTGATGTATTAAGGAATCCAGCATTTTTTTTTAAAATTATGATAACTGTATTATGGTTATGTTTAAAATGAGTGTCATTTTTTAGAGTTACAAATGAAATATTTACAAAATATATGTTATTATGCCTAGAATTTGCTTCAGAATAATAAAGGAGGGGAAGAAAAGTGAGTGGAGATAGGGATGAAACAGAATTGACCATGAGCTGATTACTGGCAAACGGGGTAATGGGTTCATTGTACTGTTTAGTCTACATTTGTGTGTTTCCAAAAGAACAAAAAACAACAACCATTTCCACTTAAAAAAAAGCTGAAGAGAAGCTAAATTTATGCAGGCTTTCCATATTGGTGTTAACAGTGGTCCTTATTACTTTAAATTGATAGTCTTGATAAGACTAAATGAGTTAATGAAAAAAAAAATTGGTCAAGTATCCGTGTCGTTTATCACTAAATATAAACTCTGGATGATGAATTACATTTAAAATCTTTTCTAGATGTTTGACATAGGATTGAGATGCTTTAGATAACATGATTGCAGATATAATTCCACTCTTTCATTTTTTTGTAGGCTAGATCATTCAAACATAAAATTTTGTGTTTATGTTAAGTATTCTAAGTCAATAAAAGCACTCTTATTTTGAAACATTTATTCAGATCATCTGATCTAAAGATGGCAAGTAATATTTTAATAAAAGAGGGGATCAAAACACCTATTTACATACCAAAACACCCTCTATAGTTTATAAGTTATAATAAATAAATAACAAATTTTAGAAGCAAATCTTAAATACTGAATAGGGACAGTATTAAACAACACTAAATTGAATCTGCAACGATGATACAATTTTTGTATTGTGTTACAAATTGTGGAGACCAATTTTAAAAAGGGAAGAGTCAAGATATTAAAAACACCATAGTTATAATTGTTCTAATACAAAAGCTTAAAAAAAGTTCTATCATAGAAAAGTTCTTAAACATAAAAAAAAGAAATAGAAGAAAATGGTGTTTTAAATTGAGAAGATGAATGGAAAACTTTAAGAACAAATTTAATAAATCAGAAAGCAGTTAAGGCTTGTACCAAACAAAAACCAAAACACTCCCCTTTAAGAAACCCCCAAAACAAAAAACCTAAATTAACAACAACAAAAAAGCAATACCAAAACAGGTACTCTAGCCAAGCCAAAGGTATTTTCCATTCTGCTTTTCCATAAATAAGAAGTTTAAAAAAATTACTTTAACCAGTGAGTCATATAGAATGGAAATAGCTGAACATTCAGGTCACATGTAAGCTCTGGAAACTTACTTCAGTTTTTCCTCTTCACGCAATGTCTTCCACAGTTCTTCAATTTGTACTGCTGCATCCTCTAAACTGGTCTTAGGATTTTCTGTGAGAAATTTGGCACGATAATCTTGAACAAAAAGGGTACTTGCCGACATGGGTTTCTTGATTATTTTATTGCTAATTAAATCATAAGCTGTAAGTTGTCCAGATTTGTTATCTATTACATTTGATTTTTTGTTACAGGGACCTTCACTGAGATTCTTTTGTTCAGGGCTTGGATGATTATTATTACTTACTTTACATGCTAAACTTTTTTGAGGCCCTAAAATTTTCACAGGTTCAATATTCTCTCCCATTGAATTTTTAAGTACATTTCCCTTGCTCCAATCATCTGCACACATTTCCAAAGACTTTTCAAGAAATCCTTCTTCCTCATTTTCCCTGCTTTCATCTAAATGGTCTTTAATGCCATTTTTTGATTGTGTGTGCTTAACAGAATCTACAGCACAAGTTTCACTATGTTCCCTTTGGGCGTTCTCCCATGATAAATCACTTGTTGAAATTTCTCGAGATGTATTTCTAGTATTCTTATCAATACTAGAATTTTCACTATTAATATCACCATCACAATGGTCACCAACACTTATCTGGTGATTTAAATAATCATCAGTGTTTTTTCCAGATTCATCATTATGTACATCATTTTGGAAGGGAATGGCTGAAGTATCAACATTTGGATAATTATTTCCAGATGATTCCATTTTATTGAAAAGCACATCTGTTTCTGCTGTTTTACTACAAACGATGTCAGCTGAGGAAACATCTGTTTTATTATTTTCACAAGAATTTGTACTAGGTAGTGGTCCATAACAAGTTGTCATCAGGTTTTCAAGAGCAATTAAAACAGATTCCTAAAAATACAAATTAACAAATGTTAGGGGAAATTATGAAAATAATAGGCAAGATTTAAAATAATAATAAAAAAAGAAAAATATAAAGCAAATCTTTTTTATATGAAAACAGGAATGCATGTTTATTAATAGCATAAGTTAATACAAAAATTATCTGAAAATGATTACCTTATTCTGTAATAATACTTGACTTTTATCTGGTGTTAAATTTATATCCACATCAGCTGTAGGAACATCAATTTTCAGAAAGAAAATGGGATATAAACGAGTAGATTCCTTTAGGCACTTCAGATTGTAATAATGTCGGATTAACTAGAATTAAATGTAATAAATAAAAGACAAAAATAATGTATGTAAATAAAGATAGTATTGCCAACCTTAAAAGACCACCAAAAAGCAGATTCAACTGAGATACTGAGTAAATATAACTGCTTATTAGGAAAGGCAATATCTAAATGGTAATGCTCATTTTGGAAGTTTTGAACCTAATGAAGAACAAGCATTCATAAGAAGTATAAATATCCGATGCAACTGGCTTCATGATTAAAAATCATAGTGTCACTGAAGTTCTATAGGCCTGAGGTTCAATTCAAAACTCTTCTTGGCTACGTGGCCTAAGAATTGTTTCCTTACTATAAATGGGGGTGGTAATGCTTCAAAGAATTGTTGTGAAGAGTGAATGACACATCATATGTAAAATACCTGGCACAATGCTTAATAAATGATAATGTATCCCTTTTTCTTTTTCTTATTTTAGAGCAAATTCTTTGAAATAGTCTTTCTTACAATTTGACAAATAAAGATAGTTCTAAATTTCTGATCTAAGTGATACTTTTTTCTAAAAGTGATTACCTTTAATATGTCTTTATGATGTACTGGTCGACTGTTTATAAAGATGAAACTCCTTTCTGGGGTTGAGAGACTTGTGAAAGAGTGGTCTGCATCATGCTTTGGAAGAAATCCACTTAGATAAATCTATAATTATAATAAGCAGTTACAGAATATGGAATGTTAACAACGTGGTTCCATGGGTCCGGCTATATACAACATACTAAAAAATTAAAAAACATATTTTCATCTTAGGGTGTAAAGAGTCATACACTTCCTGATGACCATGTTGAAAGCATTAACTTTATTTATTTTTTTGAGATAGGGTCTTGCTCTGTTGCCTGGCCTAGAGTGCAGTGGCATCATCACAGCTCGCTGCAACCTCAAACTCTTCGGCTCAAGCGATCCTCCTGAGTAACTGGGACTATAGGTGTGTGCCACCATGCTTGGCTAATTTTTCTATTTTTATTTTTCATTTTTGGTAGAGATGGGGGGGGGGGTCTCACCATGTTGCTCAGGCTGGTCTAAAACTCATTGGCCTCAAGCGATCTCCCTGCCTTAGCCTCCCAAAGTGCTAGAATTACAGGCCTGAGCCATTGCGTCCAGCTTCAGCATTAACTTTAAATAAAATTCTAAAGCATGTTAAAGTGGTGTTCTTGGCCTCTCTCTTTTTGCAAATCTAAGGAAAAATACGCATTTATAAAATCTTCATGAATGGTTATACTTTCAAATATTTGACAGTCATGGGACATACTCTGCTCAACCACATCTTCTTTTGTCTTTAAAATTTCCTTCCTCACATTGTTACTTTTCTCTGGCTGTTTGTCCTTTTCTCCTTAACCATCTTTCCATATAAAGACTGTTTCTATCTGTATTTTGAGTGTGTTATAAAGCCAATCTTACTGGGTTTTCATTTCTGAGTTTAAATATATACATATTTTACTCTTTGAATTAACTTCCTCAGGGCTAAATACTGATTGCACTGCTGCACTTTATTTTCATTTTTTAAAAAAACTGATTATTTATATGCTATCTTTCTCTATTTTACAAATGGATGAAGAGAAGGAAGAAAATGAAGGACATTAGAAAAGAAGACCAGAAAGAAGAGAGAGATTGAAGGGATAGAAAGTAAGGGAACACGCTCCTAGTTTTACCAGTAACTAATTAACACAGCTACAGACAATACAGCAAATTGTTAAGAATAGGACAGAGCTGTATTGACAAGGTTTGAACCCCAGTTCCACTACTAGCTATATGATTTTGGTTATTTAAAATATAGGCCTAAAATCTCTTATCAGAAGCAACTGAAACAAGATGTGTTATTATCTTTCAAGAAACACTAATGGTAAAATTTTAGCTTAGGTTTAAGAAAAGCAAGCAAGGTAGTGGGGGTACTATTTTTAGTTAAGCAGAAACCATGAGGCTCCTTACCAACATAGCCTGTAGGCTGCTACCTATGTCTATGGCTATCCCTACCCTTAAAAAGAAGTGTTTAAGGAGATGCACTACCAATTTTAGAACACTAAGTGCATTATTGTCACAGTGCCAAATCGTGCCAATTTGAAAAAATAAATTAATAAATCTGGATAATGCATTACAAAATACTACTTAATTACCTGCAAAACTTCACAGCATTTATAAATGGTTGTATTATTTACCAGGTAACATGAGACCCTTCTTAAAGCACCTGCTGAGCATCAGGCAGAGCCTATTTAGCCTCTGAAAGATTTACTGGGTTTGTGGATTAAAAAAAAGTCTACCCTGAAAAGGACAAGAATAAAGAATAAAAAGAAGAAGAAATAGATAATACTGCTAGCGTTCCTTTCACACCGTCTTAGTTGGCCATGAATAATTACTATTACTTCCAGATACTGAACTTTAAAAATGATTTAGGATAATCTTAAAAACTAACAAACTATGTTTAAGTTATACAGAAAAGTAAAATAAAACAGCAAAGTCTTATAAAAATCAAACTAACTCATGGAAAAAGAACGTAACGTTAGACACCAAATAAGTGTGACAAAATTAAAAATCAGAAATAGACTTTACAAGATTCCATACCCCAGTATTCCTCAATCTAAAAAGCAAAACAAAAATCAAAGGCAAAATACAAATACTTCTCCTCTGATTGCTTCTCAACTACAGGCCTCCCTCTCTTCTTCCTTTCATCTCCAACTCTCTATAAGCAGGCTTCTACCTCAAAGGCCAACTCCAAAGGATACTACTCAATCCTCTTATTTAACTTTCTGCAGCCCCTGACACCAATGACAACTCTCTCCTTTGGGAAGCAGTCCACTGCATGAATCTGTTTCAATCTTCTCTTTTGGTCTTTCTGCTTCCCCTACGACACTTCCTTTTTAGTCTGGTTTGCTGGTTCCCCTCCTTCTCCTTAGCCCCTACAAATGATGACAGCCCCCTTGAATACTACCATCAGGGCTTTTTTTATTTTCTAATTATTCTCCATAAATAATTTTATTCCTATCTGTAGTTTCAACAACTACCCATATACCAGTGATGCTAAGATATAGACATATATTAATAGCTTCTATTTCTTTCACCTCCAAATGCTTACTATCTTCAACTGGCTGTCACAAAAATATTCTCAATCTCACTATATTCAAAATTTTATAAAACAAGTAGGAGCCCACTTCTACCCTGCTGTCCAACGGGCTCCTCCTATTATTCTTTTGCCATGATAAAGAACCCTGCCATCTACCCAGTCTGTCAAATCATCGCCTCTTCTCTACCCTGATTATAATGATGTCATCCTGACTGGTCTCTTAACACCAATCTTTCTCTTCTTTCAGTAAACCTCCATAACATCACAAAGTTACATTTCTAAAGTAATAATTTAAGTACTTCTGGTCAGGATAATGGAACAAGTTCATGTGGAAATTCCCTTCTCCTCCATCCCAACTGAAATACATATAGCAGTGACAGATAAAATCAATTTTAAAAAAAATTTCAAAAGACCTAACCACATAAAAGACAGACAAAGATGTTGTGATTTCAAAACATATAACAGGGAGTGATGGCTAAAGTCAAAAGCCCTATGTGCTCTAGGATCAGAAACATGATGTGTCAGCTGGAAATTAAATTCTGGTATGGAAATAAGGACAGAAAACAACCCATACAAGGTAGGGGATTGAAATCAGTCTTTCCATTTAAAATAGGAGGTTCATATAGCACCTCCCCTCCAAAAAAGATATTTAAAAATACTGTGACCAGTGTCTGGAGATGCCTGCCAGAGTCACAAGAAAGTACAGAGACAACTCCAAAACCAAGAATAAGGCTAAGCCAAGCTGGCTAGGAAAAGGGGTCTGTAAATTCTTGGCAGGATGAGAGGCACCTGGTTTTGAAATGAGTTTGCGGAGGCGGATATCTGCCGAACTATGGGAATGGAGAGGAAGAAAGGTGAGGAGAGGAAAAAGAAAGGAACAAAAACAATAAACCTGCATTTGAGATGATTTTGAAAATTAAAATTTCAAAGCATATAAAATTACAGAGGATGAGAGAATTTTGTCTCAGGAAAATAGAAATGATAGAGCAATATTAAAAAAACTTTGAAATTAGTATGTATGTTTTTTAAAAAATAAATAGCATCTATTAAAAAAAAAGAAGGAAAATAAAATTGGTAACTTTAAATCAAGTTTAGAAGAGAAGAATGTGAAAATAAACACATTCTGAATCCTAGAAACAAAATATATAGTTTTGGGAATAAAAATCAGCCAGTACTGAGGAATTCACTCAGAACTTAGCATGCAATAATGCAGAGAGAAAAATACCCAAGAGAAGACAGATGTCAAGAAGGATAACTTGAGGAGCTTCAACAAGCCAACAAAGCCACACTGGGAAACGCCTAACAAAAGCCACCAGAGCAGTGGCCCAGTTGAGACCACCCTCCATATTAGGATATTGTTCCCATGTAGGGTCCCTGTAGATTAAAAAAAAAAAGGAACCCTCACATTATGGGAAGACATATATAAAGATTCTCTATACCCAAGGGACCTAATGGCCAATGGATCTGTCACCCCAGTCCAGTGAAGGGGGCCTTGGTGACCAAGTTGCTCAACTTACAGGTATGTAATGAGGGTGGAAGTGAGGTTAGTGGGGACAACCACTAGCAGTTAGAAAACAACTTAAGATTGCTTTTGGCCAGGAATGAGAAGGGGCTCAAAGAAACTCGGATATAGGGCAGGTCTTCAATCTTACGAGCCCAGAAAGCATGGAATGGTGATGGGTAGCTGGTGGCAACATGTGTAGACACGCAATGCAAGAACAGAAGAGGGATTTGGTTAGATGATCATTCTCAATCATTAACTGAGTTCAAGCTCTCACCTAAGACTAATAAATTGATAATCAATAATTAAGAACTCAATACTGCAAAGAGAATATGGGGGGAACCAGTAACAGAAGAGATTTCAACAAACAATGAAAAAAGAGAAGAGTAGAACAGAGAAGCCACTGCCTAGCAAAACTCCAGAGAGCCTTTGGGCGTAAAGTCAGCAGATAAACAACAATAAAGAAAAGGACTCTTCTAGAGCTGTGAGTCTTTCAAGGTACAATTTTCAGCATCAGGTATATGTCTCTCAGAAATAAATATTAAACTGTGGCTCTATCTTAGAAGTTGTGGAATATGATGACAATAGCTTAAAATGGCATGATGATATCTTGAAATATGCTTGCTTGTATCTTGTAGGTTCTTTTACAAAAATAAAGTTGACGGTCGAAAAAATTCTTTGGATAGGCAGTGTCTCATGCCTGTAATCCTAACACTCTGGGAGGATAAGGAGGGAGGATTGCTTGAGCTCAGGAATTTAAGACCCCGTCTCTACAAAAAATAGAAATATTAGCTGGGCGTGGTGGTGCACCCCTGTAGTACCAACTACTTGGGAGGCTGAGGCAGGAGGATCACTTGAGCCCAGGAGTTTGAGGTTGCAGTGAGCTATGATGATGACACCACTTTACTCTGGCTGGGGTGTCAGAGAAAGACTCTGTCTCAAAAAAAAAAAAAAAAAAAAAAAAACAAAAACAAATTAAAAAAAAAAAAAAAAAAAAAAAAAAAAAAAAAAAAAAAAAAAAAAAAAAAAAAAAAAAGCTAAGTCAATTGGATATGGATATCTATATGCAAAAAAGACTTTTCTATAAAGAAACCAAATAAGGACAACATGTCATGAACCAATTACAATTAACCTAACTTCATGCTAGAAGGACAAAAGAAAGACAGAAAAAGAAGAAGAAAAGAGAAGAAAGGGAGAGAGATGAAATGAATTTCCTGAGAACGACTAGGGCAGCAAGTAAGGGCACAGCGCAGAGTGAGCCTCCACCCCACTATGGCACTTATAATTCTCCCATACTCCAGGAGCAGGCCTAGGAT